>JAKSZP010017213.1:0-173285 GCA_022478985.1 Massospora cicadina | reverse complement strand
GTGGGTGCAAATGGGGGGCGCGCTGTCCATGGTTACCCTGAATGGGTGGGTGGTGTGCCCTGCAATATCAATAAAGGTGGAGTGCGGGATCTGGGTTAGGTCCTTTGCGATCTCCTCAGTTGGGGTCAGAACTGTGAAGGCTTTGCCAGTGCACAGGTGTGGCATCAGCGTGAAATGTTGCATTTTGAAAGATTGTATTTTGCCATATATGGCGAGACCATCTTTTAGGTGTTGCTCCAAAATGTCACGTTTTACCGTAGTAGGCAAAAAGTCAAACGTGAGGAAAATTTGGTTTGATTTTGTCCATCTGGTGCATTTAGTTTTGATGACCCGTTGCCCTTCGGGGAGGTTGACCACTACGCGCACCGCTGCAGCCTCGTCTGCTGCTATTTTGCTTTCAAAACCTAGGTCCAGCCAACCGCGACATGGAGTGAGGTGCAACGTACACTGCGGTCAGGAAAATTTTGTGTACATCTTCACAAAATTTTTCACATAGGGCTGTTTTTTGGATGTCCAGATACACATGGACTCCAAATTCCACCGACAAAAGTGGCTGGGAATGTGGCGTATTGATGTACTGGTTGCATCATGCTTGCCACACGAGTATCTCTGGGGAAATTGTGACCGCCAGTTTTTTAGATTTTTTTCTATTCCACTGGATTCTCTGGGGCGTTTTCGAACGTTAGAGGCTGCGGGCCTTCCGCCTGCTCCTCTTGCCTTGCTTGCCCAACTGCTCCCAGACATGGGCGCAGACTAATCCCCTCTATGAGATTATCAAACTAGATTTAGTCTTGAATTGAATGGGTTGCAAAAGTGTTTGCAACGAGAAAGAAAAGTTTTTAGGTCTTGCAAATTTGTTGATTGTCACGTCCTTATAAAGTGGATTGTTTGCTAAGAGGCAGCTAAGAACAGCATACACCCATTCATATAAAATTTGTTTATTAGCAAAAAATTCTAAATTTTTGAGAGTCTCATGACTAAAATCATTCCAACAGCATCACTATCTTGAGGCAAGATATAAGGAAGCTTCTCACTTACCTAAAAAATGTCAAGTGCAAACAGCATGGCCTGACCTTTAAATCCATATTGGCCATATCTACCATCAAATTTGATATTTTAACCTAAGGTATCACACAAGACAAGAGCTTTTTCTCAAACTGAGTGAGCGCTTTAATTTCACTTGGTACGTCACTGGGCTCCATATTATTCCAGTAAGCCTTTATTGGATGTTTTGTCTTGCAATTTTTTTCAAATTTAAATGACATTAATGGCAAACTTTTATTACATTTTTGTTCATGAGTTCCAGAGGAAGATATGATTTGGAAGCAATTATATAATATTTTACCATTTGATTAGTGTAACACTGCTTTGTAAAGATATTACTGTCCTATCACAGAAGTTGAATTCCTTAGAGAAAACTGTGCATCAGCAGCACGCTGAGCATGAGCGTTGTGGTGACATTGATATATAATAATACGCTTTTGTTCTGTCTCATAGAGTCATTATTGAGAGGTGTATACTCTATCTTCTTGCGTCAAGAAGTGCAATGATCATCATTTTCCATTTCATGAGCTTGAGAAGTGTATTCTCAATCTTTGGCAAGACTATTAGCATGCTGCTTATCAGTTCTGGTTAGCATGATGTTTAGAGGTATGATCTCTATTTTATTAAGAATTATGCGTGTTGATCTTTAGTTTCAATAGTTTGAGCTTTTGATTTGTGTTCTCAATCTTTAGCAATACAATAAGCATGTTGGTCATCAGTTTCTATAGCATGAGCTTGTTACATACATCTTTTTACAATTTACAAGTTGCTTTAATTTAATTCAGCCATTTCTTGAGAATGCTTGGCCAATAATGTTGTCACTTCTTCTTCAATTTTCATTTCTTTTGAGTCACCATCTCCTTCATCATTACAAAGAAGTATATAAAGCACAACTGTCCTTTGTAACAACACAAGTGCACAAACACACAAGTTAGGCATCTTTTAAAATATGTCCTTTTGCTGTGTAATTTAACTGTAGTTGAACTGATAAAAAGCCTTAAGCTGCATAATTCAAATACAGTCCAGATTGCTCAAAAATATTTTATTTTGAAAAATTCACAAGTTTCACCATTTTTATAATGGATTATTATATTGTCATCATATATACATGGGCGATCCATATTTTAAAGCTCTTTCTAGTCTTAAAGGTAAAAAAATCAGTTGCAAGATTCCACCTGGAGAGTCAGACAGATACCACAGAAAATACAATAAAACGTTTTAGTACCAATAAGCTCTTGATAAATTTTTAATTTATTTTATTGCGGGGAAGGCTGACCAGGGGATGAACACTTCTGAAAGTAAACACAAAAGAAAAAACGAAACTCAGTAACAGGGAAGGCACCCCAGAGAAGCGATGCTATCTCCTTTTTCCAGCGGGAATGCCACTATGGGGAGGAGGGGGAACGTGTAAAGGAGCTGTAACCACAATTGAACATGTGTGGAGAAAGGGGTCCGAGTTGATGAACCAGACTGGGAACCAGGAGGAGACCAACTGATAGTGACACAGTGGGAGGTACCCAAACATCCACACTTGAAAGTGGTCCATAAAATGGGACTAGAATCTGTGGACAGCTTCTGGGAGGGTGGGGGTGGAGCCTGCGATGGCATCCAAGACAATCATGTGGATAATCCACATGGCGATTACAACCACCAGAGCATGTAGGGAGGGTGGAAGAGGGGATACCATGGATATAGCAAACATATCCCTTGACAGACTGAAGGGATGTGCCTGATCCTGGCCAAGCAGACGTTGAACTTCGCGCCATATCGCTTCAGAGGTAGGGCACTTCTCCAGGCGGTGGAACAGCGTTCCATACTGGCCACACATGACGCAGGATGAGTGTAAAGCGTTAGAGCGCTCAGCCATATGGTACACCCATCTCAGGCAGCGCCACACATGGGAGAGGATATGAGGCAGCAACAGAGGGTGGTGTGCATATTTCCAAATAGTCTTCTGGGTCTCAAGGGAATAAGGGATGTCCATCATGTCCAGGTAATCCACCCTGGATAGGACATGGGGCTGAATGGGGATCACGCCATCATGGATGGGTAGCCCCTGTACCTCCTGTGTGAACCAAGGAGAGTGGCGGCCTTTCTGGACTGTGTGCCCACATTACGGATTCTCCACTCAGCACTGCACATTGAGAGAAGGATTCGTTTATAGTGGGGCTTAGTACCATGAGGACCTGTGGCCAATGGGTGGGAAGCCAGATATTTCATCAAGGAGTGAGGGTGCAACGGATTGGTAAGGCCCAGGGCGCAGGAGAAGTTGGAGCAGGCTGCGCGGGACCAGTGTTGGGAGGGGAACATAGGGGCAATGACAGCTGCAATCCAGGTGCCCAGGATCTTGGCAGCATGGGCTTTAAAGTTGAGCAGGCCCATGCCACCACAGCGATGAGGGCCAAACATGACCTCAAGCTGCACTGGTGGAGGGCGGCCTGACCATAGCCACCCTTGCAGCAGGGCATGCAAGGATTTGAAAAAACTTGGGGAGAAGGCGATGGCGTGGGCTCCAAACCAGACTTTGGAGAGGAGCATAGAGTTGGATAAAACAACCCTGCCAGTAAGGGAAGTAGGGTGGGCTCTGAGGGAGGCGATGCGTTTCATCACGTTTTCTAGAATATGACTTTCCATTACTGCTGAGGCATACCCGCCTGCCTCCACCCACACCCCCAGATGGCGGACAGGCCCAATGGTAGGGCGTGGCACAAAGGGGAGCACAAGTGGGGCGGTGTGGGGTGGGCAGGGAAGGCGAGCACATGTGCGAGCAGATGGGTCAGGCTGGACACAGGTCGCTGAGGCCCAGCAGGTTTGATACCGACCAAGGAGGATGATTTCAGTTTTGGAGGCATTCAGTGCAGCATTACTTACCCAGGAATAAACCTGGATGAGAGCTTCAAGCGCGCGTGCATCTTGATTTTTGGACACCCCAACCACACAATCATCAGCAAACGCCATCATCTTGACTGGGGCTTGGCCTGGTACATGGACCCCAGTGAGGTGGGCATTCACGTTTCAAAGTAGTGGGTCAAGGCTGAAGTTATATAAGAGTGGGCTAAGGGGGTCCCCTTGGCGTAGGCCCCTTTGAGGGCGGACTACTTCCGTGAGGAAGCCAGGGCCATGCACTGCCATTGTTGCAGATTCCATAAGCATCATCACCCAGATTATGAAGCGAGGGGGTAAGCAGAATTAGAGGAGGCAGGCCCTGAGGTATTCCCAGTTTACTCTATCATAGGCCTTCTGTTGGTCCAAGAATACTAGTGCCCCAGAGGCTGTGGACTGGCATGCGTTAGCCACAGAGTGCACATTGTCCCAAATCGACCTTCTGGGTATGAAACTGAATTGTTCTGGGGAGATGGTGGCAGAGGCTACAATCCCTAGACAGTTAGCCATGATTTTAGTTAAAATTTTGGTGTCTGTGTTAGTTAGAGAAATGGGGCGCCAGTTGGCTAGATCTAGCTTATCCCCTTTCTTGAAGAGTGTAATGGTGAAGGCCTCTTGCCCTCCTGGTAGAAGGCGCGTATCCAGAAGGCTCTGGTTAAGGGAGGCAAGCAGCAGTGGGGATAGATATCTGAAATACTTCTTATAGAACTCATACAGAATGCCATCAGGGCCTAGGCATTTCTGATTTAATGCACCATGGACGGCGGACCAGAGTTTGTCTGGAGTAATCAAATTCATTAACTCTGGGTATTGGGAAATGGTGCAGATGTGAGTGCTATCGAGAAATTTCACCATTTGGCTGGTGGAATTGATCAGATTGGTACAACTCAGAGTAATACTTTTGTATTTTGATCACCACTTTGGCCAGCGTATCCATGACAGAATCATCTGACCTCCGCACCTGTGTGCAGGCCATGCTCTGGCGCGGTGCAAAGAATTTTTTAAAAAAATAAGCGGAGCATGTGCCGCCCTCTGTAATGTGTTTAGCCCTGTACTAAACACAAACCCAATGTTTGTGTTGCCTTTCAAGTGCGTTGAGGTGGGCAGCTGCTTCTGCCCACTTCCAGCCCCAAGCAGGGCTGTAGCCTGTGGCTGGGATGTTGGACTCCAGGTGTGCCTACTCTGCCAAAGCACGCGAGATGATGGATGAGGTAGCTCGTGAGCATCAGGAGGAGAGGTGGCGAGTGTGGCAGATGGTATCCGCTTTGAAGGCTGACCATGTGGAAATTGGGTCCGCACAAAATGGTGTAATAAACTCTTTTGCCAAAGTCGCAGATTCCATCCATGTGGAAAATCCTGGCATCGCAAGTTTGGGTGGGTGGAGTTTGCACCAATGCAGAGCTCTAGCCACTGTGACGGGTAGGTGGTAGGTTATTGAGACCAGCCAGTGATTGGAGATATCAATTTTTGATGTGTGGAAGTGGGAAATATGGGATCAAAATTGCACCAGCACAAGGATAAGGTCAATGCGGGACATGGACCTTAACTGTCCGTTGTGGATGTGGGGATGCATCATGTTCTCAAGCAGCAGAGCTTGCCATGGCAGCATATCAAACAACCCAAGGGTGGCCTTTAGAACACAAAGTTCTACATGACCCTGGGGGTGTAGGATGAGGAAGGCCAGCAGTCCGTGGATGTGTTTAACCAACAATTCATGTTGCCAACTGTGAAAGGGTCAGGGGGTAATGGAAGGGATTTGACTGATGAGAAAAATTCTGAAACTCATGAACAGGTTGGGGCATAAATGTTGATGATAGAATGCGCCACGTCAGCCCATGAAAATGTGACAATGAGGACTCAGCCATCGAGGAAGGATTCAGATAATAAAAATTTAAAAAATTGTTTTTCTAAACAAGCACCCCACAGTGCTCAGACCAGAAGGAAAGGGAAGGGAGGAGCATGGTTTCTAATTGTTCATAGAACCTCACAGACAGTGGGACTCCTGGATGGCCATGATGTCCACACAGTAAATTTTTTTGTAAAAAACTCAGTTTCCTAGCCCAGGATGGCAAGGCCTTGAGTCCAGCGATTAAACGTCCCCAAAGTGAAGGCTCCCCCCATTGCACCTTAGGTGCGAGGGGAAGGGCACCTGCGACCTTCATCCTTCTCTTGTTCTCCACGGTGCTTTTTGGTGCCTTGGGTATGTGATGCAACATAGTCAGAAGATTGGGTGGCTTTAGCAGACAGGTTTGCATTGGCTTTTGCCTTCGCTTTTAGTTTCCCTGCTGTCAAACAAATTTTTTGTGGTGCGGTCAAGTTTGGTGCACCAATGTTCAGGGCAAAATTTTTTTCAGGTAGGTTGGAGACTGAATTGGTTCCAATTGGGGCTTGGGCGCAAAGGTTGGGTGAGATTGAGTCACCCATCAGATCCTCAGATTGGGTGGCCCAATCAGCTTGGGCATCTCAATCTGATTGGGTGAGGGAATCCTGAGTTGCTTCTGCCACAAAGGTTTCAATGTCCTCCTGGCGTTGGGAGTGTGGGATAGTGGAGGAGACCTTGGCTGCTTCCTTGGCCACAGCCCTGCAGGCCTGTTTGGCCTTCTTTCACTCTTGAGGGGAGACAGGCTTTACTATTAAGTAGCAGCCTTATGCTCCCCACGGGAAGGCCTCTTTGGTACTGGTGGTTGGTTCATAGTGAGCCTCCCCGTTGGTCATGGCCGCCAAGGGGTGCTCTTGGAATGTGATGCCCTCCTTGGTGGGGCATGCGTGTGCCTTATGGATGAACGCGTCACAGTGGGTGCAGATGGGGGGTGCGCTGTCCATGGTTACCTGGAAAGGGTGGGTGGTATGCCCCTCAATATTAATAAAAGTGGAGTGTGGGATCTGGGTTAGGTTCTTCACAATCTTTTTGGTTGGGGTCAGAACTGCAATGGCTTTTCTGGTCCACAGGTGTGGCATCAGAATAAAGCGTTGCATCTCAAAGGATTGTATCTTGCCATATACAGTGAGACCAGCTTTCAGGTGCTGCTCCAGAATGGCACGCTTGACTGTAGTGGGCAAAAAGTCAAACGTGAGGAAAATTTGGTTGGATTTTGTCCATCTGGTGCACTTAGTTTTGATGACCCACTGCCTTTGGGGAGGTTAATCACAACGCGCACTGCAGCAGCTTCATCTGCTGCCTCCTTGTTTTTGAAAAAAAGATCCAGCCAACCATGTGACATGGAGTGAGGTGCAATGTACACTGCAGTAGAGAAATGAATGTGCACATCCCCACAAAATTTTTCCCACAACGCCATTTGCTAGATATCCAGGAACACCTGGACTCCATATTCCACCAATGAGAGTGGTTGAGAGTGCGGCGTGTTGATGTACTAGTTACATTGCACCTGCCAAGTGAGAATTTCTGGGGAAATAGTAACTGCCAGTTTTTTATTTTTATCTATTCTGCCAGTTTCTCTGGGGCGTTTGCAAATGTTGGAAGTCGCGGGCCTACCACCTGTGCCTTTTACCTTACTTGCCCAACTGCTCCCTGACATGGGCGCAAACTAATCTCCTCTATGAGATTATCAAACTAAAGTCAGACTTTAATCAAATAAGTTGCAAAAGTGATTGCAACAAGAGAGAAAAGTGCTCTTGATAAATATTAAATTTTAGATTTTATTTGAGGTATGCCAACCAGGGGAAGGACAGTACCAAAAACAAAACAAAACAAAACAAAAGAACACAATTGAAAGAACAAATGGGAAGGCAAAACAAAAACTTACCAACCAGGCGGGGGTGGAAACTGCTAACCCATCATGGCAGAGGGTGAGAGGGGGTTAGGCGGTTTTTTTGTAGACATATCCACCATGACAATGTCATTTTGGCTGAAGAAACGGACCAAAGCGGATAGCCAGGGCATTGGGGTATCAGCGTAGTGTGGGTGGATGGCAGTATAGTAAGAACTCTTCACCTCTTCATCAATATCAACGCGGTAGACTGCTTCAAAAATCCGCTAAGTGTTGCTCATCTTGAATGTGGGAATCAAGGAGCTGTGAAAAATTGGAGATAATTTGGCAGGCAATTTTTAAGATGGGTTAAATTCCATTAGTTTAGCGACATGCATGACAGCCACTTTGGCATCATCAAACAACTTTGAGATTTTGCTGCATGCTGATTTGGGGAAATCAGGGGGAAGTAGAACGTGGGCAGCTCAAGTTGGTAATGAGCCACTGCTTTGCATAGTTTTTAGACAATGAGTGGAGGCCACCACTGCTAAGGTGAGCTGGTGGTCACTTTGGTAGGGGGTGGCATTGGGTTTAGGAATGAAGAATTTGGGGGATGGGGTATCATAAAAATAAGAAAAGAAAAATTCAGCCTGACCATAATTAAATTTGCTGAGAGGTTGCCTGGAGCCCTCACTCATGATAACATTACCTAAATCATCAATCTCAGCCAATAGGTCCCATGGATTTTGGTTTATAAGAATAGTGGATGAATTTGGGTGTGTAGGAGTCAAATTGGCTGCTTGGGTACAAAGAGTAATCCAAGCCTGACTCTGATTGGCTGGGTAGAGTTGGATGGGCTAATGTGGGTAGTTGATTTGGTGGGGGCTGATTTCCCATTCAGGCCCATCAAACAGGATCACTGAGTGGGAGGAGGCAGCAAATTGCCTCATTTGGAATCCACTGAATAGGGCTTCAAAGCTGCATCAGTGGAAGTGGCATGGGGGCAGATTTTTTTTGAATGGTCAAGCCCAAAGCAGAGAGGACAAAGTTTGGTGACCATTATCAACATGAGCCCAAAAGGAATGATCAGGCGCTGCTGCAATACAATCACGGGGTGGGATCTGGTGGGCTATGGCAGGGCGGTGTGGTATTATGGTAGCAGTTGCGTGAGGGACAGCAAGGCGCTCTTCTCCAGAGGGAACAGTGAAGACAAGGTTGGGCTGAATGCTATAAGTCATAAGCCCCACCATCAGCTGATCATACAAAAGTTGGGGGGGAAGATGGAAAGGGAGAGATGCAAATGACACCACCAGTGTGGTGTCAGATGGGATATTAGTATGGGTAGTAGGGATAGGAGTGTTTTTGTAAATAAGTAGAGTCAAAGCTGTTGCTGCAGCGTCCTCCTCTATCTGGAAGCCTATGTCAAAATAGCCCTTAAAAGGATGGAAATCAATAAAACTTGACAGTTCAAAGGCAGTAGTGGAAGCTTAACAATTGCTTTGTCAGCATATGGGATTAACTGCCATAGTCAACGTGGAGGCAAAAGCAAATGTTGGACTGAGGAAGGGCAAGAGGGTGGAGTCAAGATGGGAGGATGCATGCTAGGTGGAGCACAAAGTCCCGTGGGGAAACAAATCAGCCAGAGAGGTTTGGCGGGCTATTTGAGCCCATTTGCACACGTTTTCCCACAGGGTGGAAAATGCTAGGGGGTGGAGCACCGCTGCCCCACACTGGGGTGGCAGGCGGCAGATCCATTGAAATCAAGCGGGAAGTGGACGTGGCCAGATGGCGGTGGATATAAGTAACTTTTTTGCTTTTCTTTTAATTAAACCACTCGAAAGTTACTCTAAGCAGAAAGAAAAGTAATAATATCTTGTTAAAAGTATAAGGATTTTTATTATGTACCAACCAAGTAACCCAGCTTTGCTTGGGCTTATGATTTACCAGATGATTCTAATCAATTATCTTGGTTTATAATATTGGTAAAAGCCATCAATAAGTCTATAAACCATTAGATCTATTTAATTATCCAAGCACCAACCACTTGGCTAAAATCAATTGAACCTATCAAATTAGTAAACTTATCAACCATTTAACCACAACCAATTTACTATCAAATTAACCAAAATCTATCAACTACTCACTAAAACCTAATTGAAACCATCAAATAAACTAAATTATCAACCTTTTACCTTAAACTATATAGCCCATTGTTTAACCAAATCCACCAATCGCTCAGCCAAAACCAATTGTTGAACTTAAAAACAAAAAACTATTACTCTTTACCAAAGACTATAAGCATATCAAATAAAAATAATACCTAAATTCTCAGCCAAAATAATATACAATTACCATTAGAGTTCTATTATTTAAATCATATATAGAACTGTTATTTAAAGATTATGATTCTATTTAAAAATAGCAAGTTTACTATTCCCAATATTTATAGAGTTTTATTATGCCAAGTTTGGTGATTTTTGGTTCATTTGTTAATGAGATAGTGCATCCTATATATTCACATACACAAAATTATTTATAAATTTTTTAGCCTCATGTTAGTCAATACCCCATTTTACCTAGCTTTGTTTGTGGGTTTAAAATTTACCAGACCCTATTTGATTAGTTTTTATATTGGTAGATGGACATCAATAAAATCAGAAACCATTAAAACTATCAAATATTCCAATCTCAAACTACTTGGACAAAATCAATTAAGCCTTCCAGATTAATTAAATCAACAATTTTTCCAGGTAAAACCAAATAAACTATCACATTACCCAAAAAATATCAACCATTTACACAAAATCAATTATAACTATAGAACTAACTAAACATCAATCATTACCTAAAACCATTTTGCACATCAATGCAACCAAAAACAGCCATTGAGTTAGCAAAAATTAATCGTTGAACTTATAAATCAACCAAAAACTACAGCTGCTTATCAAAACTTATTAAAATATAGAATTAGATGTATACCAAAATGCTCAGTCAAATTGATATAATTACAAACCAGATTCATATATTTTTTTAGATTTTATCTAGAACTGATATTTAAATTATAATGATTTTATTAAATAGCCTATTACCATTCCCAAACTTTAATAAGCACTTGTACCAAATTTGGTGATTTTTGGTTTATCTGTTGATATGATAATGCATCCTATATCTTAGTCTTATCTTGATATACATAAAAATTATTGTGTGTATGCATGTATATATATTTAAGGGCGAGGGGAACCATGAGACCCTTTTTATCCAGCATATATAGCAAAGTATATATTACAAAAATAAAAAGCTCACTAAAGCAAAAAAACTTATACTCTAACATGGCCATGGAGTTTAACTACCCTGACATAGCTGAGGGTGACTTCTGATTGGGAAGAGGTTTTTCTTCCCTAACTATATCCAAGCTATATCACTTAAGGGCTGATAGAAGGGAGTAGGGGAATCCTTGGGATGAGGTTCAATGCCAGCAAGGTATGCATTATAAGGTATAATATCTACAAAAGACAATGCTTTAATGTAGTTAGATAATGATTCCTCAGTTTCATTATGATTGGTGAGTAAATTATAGAGTGCATATTTGAAACTATGAGTAGGCTTAGCCTTAGGGTTAAATTGGAGGCTAACTTCACTGCTTTAACAGCTTTAGAAGCTGCTGCCCCAAGGTTTAAAAATCAGGTTTATAATCTGCATCAAAGTCAGCAGGTAAATTAAGAGGAGGGAGACCTTAACAAGATTTAATGCGCAGAATAACCCAAGTTTCTGACATTGCATTGGTAAGCCAACCACACGCCCAAAAAAGAGTTTCCTCCATCTAATGGCAGTATAGGTAGTTCACCAATTTAAAGGAACAGCTCCCACTCCAAACATGCTTGGAAAAACTCAGCATTGCTTTGCTGATTCTGGTGTCCCACTTGGCTGAGGTATGGGTCAATCTGATCTCATTGCCTTTGGGGCCTCTGGATTAACCTTCATACTACTTAGTAACCCAAGGTGCTAGAAAAGGTTCCTTTGTTAATTACACTTGTTAAAAAATTGGCAATAGTGTTACTATTCACACCATAAGGGGTGCATTAAGTTGAGCCCTCTGAGCAATAGACAAAAAATATGGAGATTGTTGGTCCACGGAAGGAACTTAATAAATCATTATAATACAAAGCAATAGCTTCAACCACACCTTATTTTATTTAATATAATTAGCAGATTCTGTCTGCACATAATCCACACTTCTTTTTACCAAAAACCTCCCCCTTCTAGTCTTCTTGTCACACTTATACATCCCTGACTTTAGTCAATTTCAACCCTTTTGCTTAGGCTATTCTTTTCTGCCATATCCTTATTGGTTCATCATTGTAACTGAGAGGATCTGGCAGAGTCTATTTTTCCTAAATTTGCTATTGCCTTAGTTTGAGGCGATCTACTAAATATTCATTGTGAGTTGACATCGCCTTATTACCTTATTTGAAAGCATCTAATTAATACCTGTCCTAAGCTTAGTATCACCTTATCACCTTATTTTGAGGTGATCTCACCAATATTATGCTATTACTCTGTTTTGTCCAATATACCCAATCTACTTCAACTATTTGGAGCTTATCATCTAGTCATATCAAAATCTCAACAACACTATTAAATAAACCTAACTTCTTTAAAATTTTAAATTAAAATATCTATTATTAAAGCAAATAGGTAGGTTTATTGTTGATAGCGTGACGTGGGGTGTATCCAATTTAGAACTTCAAATTGGGATTTGGACGCTGCTACCTGTATGTTATAAAGTGAACCTCAATGTTAGATTTATTGAAATTTTTTAAGCGTGGAAGACCTTTGATCCCAGAGTCAATGGCTGGCCAGAAACTAAACCAAATCTTGATAAATTCAACTAAAAATAATGATCAACTTAATTTTTGAAATAAAAAATTAAAACTTGAAATCTGCCATACAACCATCATGTAAAATGGAATTCCCTATGGTTCCAGCAATTAAGAAACCATCTCATGCAAAACTGATTGCTACATAAGCTGCTCTGAGACATGGTGAATTGCCCTCTATGTATGACAAAACTACATGGTGTTGAGCTGCATCAGGTGCCATGCAATGTGTACTCATGTAAGACATCTTATTTGTTTTTTGTTTAGATCTATGAAAAGATTTTTAATCATAATCTTTAATGAAAAATTCAGTTTAATCATCTATCGATTCAACGATTATTTTTATTATCAACTTCCTCAAACATCCACATAGGTTGAGGATAGGAACAGCAGGGCCTTCCTGTAAAAGTGACACCACCTTGGGCATGGATTTTGAACTTATCGTCTGTCATTGATTATTGTGATCAGTTGTTTTAATCTGGCAGTTATTTTCTGAATATTTCTATTATATTTAATTGATTTCTGGCATTTGACTGATTAACTATGGCTGATATAAATTTAAATTTTTAATTCAGGATTAATACCCAATTTTGATTTTTACTTACCTTCAAAAACAATTTCTTAGGCTTTGGAGGTATGAGTGAGCCCCAGCGTGGAACCACACCCTCAAACTCCATTTAGTGTATAGCTGGGCATTGAGCCACTTCTGACATTCTGTGGCCAGGCAACTGAGGGCATTTTTCCTTTAAGTAGTCCAGTATAAAACAAACTGGACACAACGACTGGCCATTGTTGACTTGATCTCAGAAGGGAAAGTTAGGTGCTGAGGGAATGATGGCGCAGGGAGGAATCTGCTGGGCGATTTCTGCATGATGCATGGTAATTGTAGTAATCGCCCTAGGTCCCACACAGCTTTTTTGCCCTGTGGGACCACAAAATCAATTAATGGGTCATCCATACTGATAAGACCAGCAAGCAATTCCTCAAAGAGATGCTGGGGGAAAGGTAGGAAGGAAGACCTGCCAACTTCATGATCATCATTGTGTCAGTTGGCAATTGAGTGCAGGTAATGGGAATAGGCATATTTTTATAAATTAAATTTATTTGGGCTGCTGCTGCAGCTTCCTCAGTGGAAAAGCCCAAAATAAAATAGCCCTTGAATGGGTGGAAATCAACGAATACAGCAGAAGTGAATGCTTCCATCACCAGCCCACAATTTAACAATCAGATTATGGAAAGAGCTGGTCATATTTGGTGCAGAGACAAAACTGCACAGACAAATGAGGTAATTCAATATTGTTAATGTAAGATGTGTATGAGCCAAAGAAGCACCAAGTCCTTTGGCAATACAAATTGTCTTTTCATATTAGGAGGGTGGCTGATCCAGCTCTTGTGCACTTTGGCGGCAAGCAATAGAAAATTGGAGCCTGCCCACTGCTCCATACTGGAGCAGCAGCTGTTGTTAATGAAGGCATCACAACCAATGGCTGCTGAAAAGCTAACATTTGAAATAAACAATAAAAGACTATAAAACTTTATTAATTGATTCATCTGATTCAATAAATTTAAAATTTAAAGTAACTGCAAAGAAAAGAAAAGTTTGTATGTATGTATGTATGTATGTAAATATGAGACACATTATATCATGAACAAATGAAACAAAAATCACCAACCTTTGCACTATATATTATATACTTTATGGATGGTTATAGGCTGCTTTTCAAGATTTATTCAAGGTACGCTGACCAGGGGACAGACAGTACTGATCACAATTCTCAAAACGGCAAAACAAACTACTAACCAGGTGGGAAGCAGAAACTGCTTAACCCACCATGGCAGAGGGTGAGGAGGGGTCGGGGGGTTGGTTTTCAGAAAGACCCACCTCAATCAAGGGGTGTTGGTTACAGTACCAGATCAGAGCAGAGAGCCAGGGCGTTGGGGCATCTGCATAGTGGGGGCTGAGGTCAGCGTAGTAGGAGTTTTCCACTTCTGCATCAAGATAATGATGGGAAAGTGTTTCAACAAAAGCTGCGAGAACTTCAGCTTCTTTGCGGGCTTCAGGAAGTTGGGTGAAAAGGGAGATACTGTGGCGGGTGATTTTGGCTGAGGGGTTGAATGAAGCAAGTGTTGCGACATTCATAACAGCGATTTCAGCATCATCAAATAGTTTTGAGATGTCACTGCAGGGAGATTCAGGGAAGTCAGGGGGGAAGAAGATGGTGGGCAGGCCATGCTGGAGCTGAGCCACTGACTGGGCCACCGCGGTGCGTAGTTTTGGGCAATGAGGAGAGGCCACCGCAGCTAAGGCGAGCTGGTGGTCACTTTGGAAGGGGGCTGTATTGGGTAGAGGAGCGAAATGGCGAGGGGTAGGGGTTTCATCGAAGTCGGGAAGGAAAAATTCTGCCCGACCATAATCGCCATGGCAGAGAAGTTGACCTGTATGCTTACTAATGAGGATATTACCTGATTCGTCAGTTTCAGCCAATAGATCCCATGGATTTTGGTTCACTGGAATAGTGGCATTTAAATTTGAGTGGGTAGGATTGGGCGAATGGGCAGCTGCTTGGGTGTGAATGTTGGTCCAAGCATTGCTCTGATTGGCTGGCTTAGATTTAGGTGGGAGAGTGAGGATGGAGGTTTTGGGTGGGGCTGATTTTCCATATGGGCCCACTGAACAAGATTGGAGGGTGGGAGGGGGCAGCAAAGTGCCCCATACTGAACCTTTAGAGGGGGCTCAGAAGTTGCATCAGCGGATTTGGCCTTAGGGCACGCTCTTTTTGCATGGTCGATGCAAAGCAGAGGGAACAAATCTGCCTACCATTATCGACCTGAGCCCAAAAGAAATGATCTGGCGCTGCAGCCACACTAGCGCGGGGTGGGATTTGTTGGGCTATGGTAGGGTGGTGTTATAGGCTGCTTTTCAAAATAATTAATTAATGATATATATAAGAATAAAAAACTATATGGTTTTATAGTAATTGTATATCTTTTTGCTGAGATTTTTGGTATTATTTAATTTATTTGATAGGTTCATAGGTTTTGATAAGCAGGTGATAGTTATAAGTTGATTTATAGTTCAACTAGTTTTGGCTAAGTGGAGGTTGATGGATTTAGGCTGATTCAGTTGGCTCAATGGTTTTTGGTGATTGATTGATGAACTAATTAATTCTTTAGTTCATTTATTTTACTTAGTGATTGGTGGAATTTTGGTTGATTTAATAATTTTTTTTCCAATTTTATTGTTGGCCCTCTTGATAAAATAATTGATTTAATCTTATATACTTTAAACCCACAAACAAATCTGGTTAAAACTGGGTATAAATAAAAAATTAGACTAAAGCTTTCTTTAATCTCATTGTGTTTATGTTTATATGAGATGCATTATCTTATGAACAATAACCAAAAATCACTAAACTTGGCACAAGTACTTTATACAGTTTGGGAATGGTAATAGGCTATTTATTAAAATCTTAATAAATTTAATATCAGTTCTATATAAGATCTATAAAATATATGATTTTAATTTATAATTATATTAATTTGAATGAGCATTTTTAATACATTTGTATTATAGTTTTATAAGTTTTGATAAATTTCTGGTAGTTTTTAGTTTAAGTTCTTCAAATAATTTTGGCTAATTGATTGGTGATTTTTGGTTGATTTGATGGGCTTGAGTAGTTTCAGGTGTAATTAATGGTTTGATTAGTTCTATAGTTTCAATTGGTTTTGGTTAAGTGGTTAATAGTTTTTGGTTAATTTTATAGTAAAATTGGTTTTGGTTATAAGGTTGATGGTTTAGTTAATTTAGAAGGTTTAATTGATTTTAGCCAAGTAGTTAGAGGATGTAATATTTGACAGGTTTAATGGTTTCTGATTTTATTGATGGTCATCTACCAATATAAAAACTAACAATTGGGATCTGATAAATTAAAACCCACAAATAAAGCTAGGTAAAGAGGGTATATTAACTAACATGAGGCTAAAAAGTTTAATTAGGAAAATATTGTGTATGTGTTTATATAAGATGCAATATCTCATTAACAAATGAACCAAAAATTTACCAAACTTGGCATAGATATCTATATAATATTTGGAATACTAATAGGCTTTCTTCAACAAAATTTCTTTTTAAATATCAGTATTATATAAGATTTAAAAATTTTTTTAATGGTAATTGTCTATCATTTTAGCTGAGCGTTTTAGTACAATCAGTTTACCTTATTAAGTTTATAGTTTTTGGTAAGAAGTGGTATTTTTAAAGAATATAAGTTCAACAATTAGTTTTGGCTGAGTGATTGATTTTTAGTTAAACAATAAGATATACAGTTTAAGGTAAAAGGTTAATAGTTTAGTTTATTTGATAGTTTTAATTGGATTTGGGGCCGTGGTTGATAGATTTTGGTTAATTTGATAGTTCAATTGGTTTTGGTTAACTGATTGATGATTTTTCTAAACTGATAGGGTTGATTGATTTTGGCCAATTGGCTGGTGGTTGCTTAATTCAATAGGCTTAAATGTTTATGTACTTTTTAATAGCTATTTACCTATAAAAAATATAAAACAATTGGTTAAAATCATTTGGTAAATTATAACCCAAGAAAAGCTGGGTTCTTTAGCTAGTAAACATATAGATTAAATTGATATTTTGTAAAGAGATCTTTAAATTTTTTTATTGATAACTAGTTTTACCATATTTAATTATGGGTTCAAAGTTTACAGATGATCTTAACTTATTATTTTGTTATTAGTAGATAGTTTCAATAAAATTAAGGAGAAATCAAATGCTATAAAATAATCATAAAATAAAAAATGGGATAAAAACTGACTTTAAAATGCACTAAAAAAGTATGAACTAATTGCTAAAATGCACTGATGAGTATAAAATAATCAATAAAAATGCACATAAAAGTATGAAATTAAAAAAATATAATTAATTGATAAAACCTTTTTGAATACAGCTTAATATTTCAAATTAATTCATAGAATTTTGCTCACAAATACAAATTAGAGCTTATATTGGAATTAGTCCAAGTGTAAACTGTAAGCAACTAAGAACACATAGTACTGAGTATATATAGATTTTTTGTTCAAGATAACTTTTATATTCAGGAGACTTCATGAGACATAGATATAGGTTCTTCAATAAAAACTGAATTTATTAGTCAATAATTTATTTGTTAACTTTTTGAGCGCTGGTTACAATGAACAATTAGTACCAAATATAAACTTCTGGGAGGCTCACTTTGGCTCTCCAGATAACTGCACAGGTTGTTGATATGTGTTTTGAATGAATTATTGATATTACTTAAATATTGATGGGTAGTAATATTATGAAAACCTTTAATATAGTCAAGCTCTCTAAAAAACCAGGTTGAGTATTAAGTCTAATGCTAAACAGGCGCTTGACCTTCTAACTATTGAAGGTATCTCTGGAATGTTAAGGAGCTTATACCTCTTTCCTCTCTCTCTTCTCTCAGAGTCCACGGAGATCTTGATAGCCAAATACCTCAGATAAAGGATATCCAATCCTTAGACTCTTATCCCAATAGTAAACTATACAACCAATACATAAAAGTCTTAAACTATAAAGTGATTGCACTATTTTTATCTTATTTTATTTACTTTAAAATCAGGTAGTTTATAAGGAATCCAGTGACAACTCTTCATTGGCGTCTCACTGGGAAACAGCAGCCATTGCTGGTGGATTAGCCCTCTGAGGTCGCACCCATGAGACTTTCCTCATTTGCCTAGTTGGATTGCACTGCTGACAAGAGTTGTAACCTCTTTATGGTCAATTGAGAAAATTGTCCCCACAACCTTCAATCAACCTCAGCGGAGTAACCTATTTAGGCTAGAAGTCTGCTTTGATAATGGGACCTTTACCCATCAACCACAGACCACAAAACCTAAAATGTCAGACTATGAGTTACTCCCAGAAGCATTGGAAATGCTTTGGTAACTAAATATAGATTCTCAAGTTGATCAGTGACAAACCCCAATTGACTATTGATCAAATCATCAATTATTCAAATTGACAATTGAACCATATAGTAAATATTGTTGGGGATCATCCCCAAAGAAAATTCCTATTCTCATGGTTTAACACCTGGTGGGTCAGTAAATATTACTAGGATTAATTCCCCAAATAATAGCCATCATTAAAAATGACAACTTTCATATCCACTAGAGGATCTAATCCCCTAGTGGGCAAACAGCTATATGTAATCTAATTGACTGGCTAGTATGGACATATTAAAAGTCTAACATTATATCATTATTAGTCTTTTTAATTTATGTGTCCTTAGGAAAAATATTACAACAGAGCTGCAATTTATGTTTACTTTGTGTTAAGTTGCATCTGAGCCTTCATTAAGTGTGATTGTATAGTTCTTTGTTTCAGTAATATATAATACGTGTTCTGTGAAGCTTTATAAGTGCTAGACGTTATATATCTATTGTCTTGTGTTATATATATGTATGTGCACTATCAATATCTTGTAATTGTGTTTCTATCTCTTTCTACATTGTGGTTTAGACATCATGCAGCATACCTCAGTTTAATGCAGTCTCTTAGTGTACTAGTTGTTGATATCTCTGTTCATATGGTATTGTTTATTTCTTGTGATCACTTTAAATATGATGTCTTGTACGATTGTTCATTCCAAAGATGCTCTTATCTCCAGTGGTTCATGCATGAGTCTTTATGTGGGTGAGTGTGTGAAAGTGTGTGTGCAGAGGACTGCTTGAACCAGTCTGTGCTGTAGTGTATAGTAACAGCAAACTTTAATGCATTCCAATGAGTTGATAAAATAAATACTAATTACTGATTACTGACTGCAACTTAGCCATTGAAGGATTCTAATTGAAGCCTGTATAGGTTTTAACTTATGTGATTTGTATACTCTTAATAATGATTACCAATTGTAAATTTTTAGTTGAGTGAATCGCTTTAGCTCTCAAGTTAACTGCACAGGTTTCTGATATGTGCGTTGTATGAATTGGTGATAATCTTTAATTGAATAGGATGTTAATAGTATGAAGATTATTACTCTAGTTGAGTTTCTCATAACCAAGTTGAGTATTAGGTCCAAACTAAACTGGTGCTTGTCCTTCTAATCCTTGAAGGTATTTCTGAAATGTAAGGGAACCTCTCCCTCTGTCTCTTCCTTCTGGTAGAACTTAGCCTACTCTATTTCTTTAACACTAGTGGTGCCCAACCCAAAAGGGGGAGCTGCCACGCATCTTTATTTGCAAATGGGCCAAATTAAGGGATTATCAGAATAAAAATTCTAATATGGAACCTCAGCTAACAGCCTAGGAAGCCATATCAGAAGGTGAGGAAGCTTTGAGATAACTTTTTCCGGCGCCCACTTTAGCTGGCAGACCATGGCAGACAGCATTGGGATAGGAGCATCAGCGACATGTGGCATAAGGAGGTATAATTGTGGGGTTTCTTCATTAATGAGTCCGGTGGTGTCCATCACCTCAACATATTGAGCAAGTTGATACTCAGCAAAAGTGATGAGAGCAGGCACACAAGTAAATGACTTGATGCGCCGGCATATTTCAGAATAATTAGGGGCAAAAAGAGAGGTTTTTACTGCAATGATGCATGCGTGGCTCTCGCCAAAAGCAAGCTCCTCAATTTTGTACTTTGCATCTTCCTCAAAATCATGAGGAAAATTGGGGATAGGAATACCCTCAACAAGGGGCTCCATTGCCCTATGGGGTTGTTGGCGGAGGAGGGTGTTGGCAGGAGCTGCAGCAGCTTTAACTGACATATTATTTATATTTTTATAAATGGGATAACCGTTTTTAGGATGAAAACAGTGGGGCGCAATTTGGGAGGATCAACAAAAAACTCCTCCAATGCAAAATCTAGTTTAACGTTATATGACTGGTCATTTTCATCAATCTAATAAAGGCACTCAAAAGGATTCAACTTGGCTAATGCTGGCCAGCCACTGGAGTTGGCAAATTGGCTGCACCTGATTGGCCGCAAACTGTCACCAATGTCAGCTCAGCTGAAACTGTCTCAGCCATCAGCTCAGGTTGGCGTAAATTGAACAAATTTTTATATCTTTAAAATTTTGATTGACCATGTCTTTGGAAGCCATGGTAGAATTCACCAAGGTTGGGGGTGGGAGAATTGAGCCCCACTCAAAAAATTTAGGTATGACAGCAGCTGAGCCAATTCCAGAGGGGGAGTGGCAGAAACAGTGGAGGCAGAAGCCGTAGGGCACTTGCACTTTGAGTGATCAAGCTCAAAGCACAAGGGGCAGATGGCGCAGCCATTCTCAATGTGTGCCCAGAATGGGTGATCAGGGGCAGATCTGATCACCGTGTGAGGGGAATCGTGAGATGGGTGTCATGATGGAATGGGTGGATCGTTACAAAGGCGCACAGCCCTGATAAACAATATAATCCATTTGTAAACACAAATTGTAGCATGGAGTCTGCGCCATAAACAGCCAAACCCTCTATGAGCTCATGGAGGAGGCATTTGGGGAAAGATGGGAGGGCAACATGGTGAACTAGACCACCAAAGTGGCCTCATCTAGGAGCTGGGTGCAAATGGTAGGGAGGGATATATTTTTAAAATTTAATGGCAGCTTAGATGATGCCATTGCACCAGCCTCAGAACAGAAACAAAGGTCAAAATACCCCTTAAAGGGGTGGAAATCTATGAAGCCAGATGGTTTAAACACCATCATGGCCATCTCAATGATGGCTGCACTTGCATATGGGAAGAAGTTCCCATATTTGACACAGAGGCTGAAACACAAATTGATCCTTGGGAGCACCAAAGGGCTAGAGCACTGCCTGGGAACTCACAAGATGTGGGCCAAGTCCTGAGGGGGGACATATCGCCCATTAGCATTAGGGGGCTACCAGAGACAGCCCAGGCGCACTTCAGCGGTGGCTAAAATATGCCAGATGGTGGCGCACCGCCACCCCAAGCCAGGGCAGCTGGCGTCAAAAGCATCAACATTTTTAAGTTTTAGCTTGATCAAGCAGCTATTTTTTGTATTTTTTCAAATTCAAATTAGCTTTGATTTTGATGTCAAAGTGAAAGAGAGTAAACTTAGCCTACTCTCAGTTCAGAGGTTCTTCTCTTCTCTCTTAAGAAGATTCCGTGGAGATAACAATAAAAGAGACAAAGGATATCCTATCCTTGAACTCTATTCCTAAGATTAAAATATACACTAAATGTATGACAGTATAAATTAATACAAATCTTTATTGATCTGAAAGTATATTTATTTAATAAAATAATAGGGAACATATGGGCAATACAGCGTCCAACTCTTCTGTTGGCACCCCTTTTTGGAAACGGCAGCCATCACTGATGAATTAACCATCCAGAGTCACACTCAATAAAGATCTTCATCATCAATTTTTAGTCAGATTCCACCGCTGACAAGAAATATGACCTCTTCTGAGTTGAATTAAAGAACGTGTCCCAACGCCTTCATGCAATCCCAAAATGTCACCCTTATTAGGTTAGCAACTTGATTATGGAATGGAACTTTTACCCATTAACAGCAGGTCATGTTACTTAAAAGTTCAACTCACAATTTGCTATTAAAGGCGTTGTCAATTGCCTAGCAACTAATAAACCCTTAGTCAATTGGTAAAAAACCCTGATTGACTAATACAAGTTAATTAAAATTAACATTAAAATCAATAAAAAAATCACTTGTTTGTTGTCAGGGATAACCCCAACAAAACATTAGTACTCTTCATGATCAAAATCTGATGGATTAATTAATGTTTGTTAGTAAAAAGTCTCTGAAAAATAGGTATCATATGCAATGATAACTCCTACATCTGTTAGGGGGCCTTTTCCCCTAGCAGTAAAGAATACTTATTATAATCAATTAAGCTGGGCAGTGTGGCATATTAAAATACAACAAAAAGTTATATAAGTTTATAATAATCTCATTACCAACTGATGTGATCTGAGAAATTTAATATTGGTCATGACTGTCATGGTAATCAAGTAGTAATTGACTATAAAAAATGCACTAAAACTATATACATAATCATTTATAATATATACTTAGCACGTGTGTTCTTAGTTGCTTACATTTTATACTTGAACCCAATCCAATATAAGATCTAATTTGTATTCATGAGTAAAAATATATAAATCAATTTAAAATATGGCGCCAACTTCAAAAAAGGTTTTTTATCATTCATATTTTTATCAATTATTTCATACTTTTTAGTGTTTTTTTAATATCTTCATACTTTTTAGTGCTTTATTGAAGTTGGTTCTTTTTCCCATTTTTTTATCTCAGACTTTTTAGTTGTAATAACCAAGTTTCATTTCATTGACATGAAACCATGGGTCAGCCAATAAAAAATGACATGCATATGAAGAAAACTGTTTTAATGAAATGCAAGAGTCGAAAATCTGAGCACCTTTCTTGAGCAAAGAAAAAATAGATGTTCATCATGAAGAATCTACCAGCAAATATGTGGAGAGACTCGCACAGATGCAAGAATACATGAGTTAAAGATATTAAAAGGAGACAGAAAAGGATAAAACGCAATGCAACTGAGCACACCATCAACTCTAAAATAAATTAACAGAAGTATGGTCACATCTTCTTTCCTTGATTCAGAAATGCTTTTCAATGAGACTGCCAATCAACAAGCACATTGCCTCACATTGATTCATAACTAGCTTTCAAATGAGTCTGCTGATGAACATTCACAACAACTATATAACATATGTAAACATAATAATGACATCCTGAAGAATGAAATGGCTGATGAAAGAGGTAGTCACTTACAATGAATGAGTGAAACAATCAGCAAAAAAGGCAGTCATTTGATACATCAAATACTATAAAAGCAGTCAATATACTTTGCAATGTGCTCTGTGAAATATGTAAAAATACTCTATATCCACAACAGTGGTGAAAACTTGAATACAACTCAATTGTCATATATAAATTCAGATCTAGTTGAATTTAGAATTTTTGTGGCCTTCATTTGATGTAAACTAATCTTAAAAATCCCCATGACGCAAAAGTGCTTAAAAGAAAAACCAAAGATTGAATATCCTGCCATGTAGAGATGGCTTTTGATTTCATAATTGTCATAATATGTTCTCAAGTTTGGCAGGGCAGTTGGATAGAGGCCTGCTGGAACTCAAAGTGCAGCTACTCCCACATAGTGAGCTTGCAGGTTAGTTTATAGTATAAATATGAAAATAAACATATTTTATATATAATACAATATTGTATATATTATCCATGTCCATGGACATTAATGTTCAGCCATGTCTAAGTTTGTATATATGCAATTCAGTGAAGGTATTAGAGTTGGCAACCGCAAAAAATACAGAAAAATATCTAGAAAATTGGTTATAGCTTTTGCCTAATGGTAAAATTCTAAAGAGCATGTATATTCCTTGGCTGGGTATCCTTAAAAATCTTCTGTAACATCTTATCTACTATAATGTTATGATATCCTTTTCTCTTTTGCTTCAATCACTCAGTTGATCAGATTATAAAATTTTAATAAAATCTTTTTAATCTAAACCACTTTTGCCCATGCCAACCCTAGCCTATGTTGACTAGATTGACGCCTGCTTCCCCAAATGAGGTGACGGTGCACCACCTCCTGGCGTTTATTGGCCACTTCCAAAACGCCCCAGGCTGGCCCAGCTAGCCCCTTAACTCTTCCAGTCACTACATCCTTCATTGGGACCTAGATTAGCATCTTTCACGCTCCCAGGCGGTGCTCAGAGGCACCTTGGTGCTCCCTTGGAGCAACCTGCGTTTTGGCCTCCAGGTTGAGTATGGGAAACCCTTCCCCTTATGCAAGCGTGGCCATCATTGAGATGGCCATGGCGGTGTACAAACCTGCCAAATTCATTGAATTTCACCCATTTAAGGGCACTTTGATCTTGGATTCTCTTGTGAATACCAGCCATAGTGTCAGCACAGCTGCCATTAAATTATAAAAACACACTGATACCAACCATCCAAACTTACTTTCTGGATGAGGCCACACTGCTGGTACAGTTCACCAGCTTGCCCTCCCATCTCTCCCCAAACGCCTCCACCATAAGCTCATGGAGGGCTTGGCTTCCTACAGCTCTGACCCTGTGCTGAAGTTTGTGGTTCCAAATGGCGCTGATTGTTTCTGGGCCTCATGCATTCATGACAAAATACCCCTTTTGTCATGACACCCACCTCATGATACCCCATGCCATGATCAGATCTTTTCCTGATCATCCCTTCTGGGCACGCATCAAAAATGGACGTGCTATTTGACCCTTGTGCTTTGCCCTTGATCACTTAAGGTGCAAGTGCCTAGCATATTTCGCCAAAGCTGCCTCTGCTGCTCCTCCCTCTGGTGTAAGCCCCACTACTGATTTCACTAAATTTTTTGCATAGTGATCAATTCTTCCCCCACCCTCAACCACCTCAAGAGCTGCTCCCACCACTTTGCTCAACCAAGGTTTGACCTCCCACCCCATTCCTGAGCAGATGGCTGCTCATGCGCTGGTGAAATTTACCACGGTCCACTGTGCCTGGCCAATCAGAATCTTCCACCCTACCAGCTCTTGTCACTGACCCAGCGCTGAAAGTACTGAACCCTTTTGATGCCCTAGAATGGAGCAACAATGATGACTCTTCCTATGGAATTAAACCTGACTTCAACTAGTCAGAATCCTTTACACTACTCCCCAATTTAACTCCCCACCACCATTTCCATTCTTAAAACATTTTCTAATGTTTACAAAACTATTAATCAAAAGGCTGACATCGATGAATCCCCCCCTTGGGTTGGGACCATCTAGTACTAAAAAAAAATTAATCAAAAGGCTGTCATTGCAGCCGTTGCCCCCACCAAAACCCTCCTCCGCCAAGCCCTCCATATGGCAATAGAGCCACTTTGTGAGGGCTTTCCTATACCTAACTTCTCTATAGATTTCCCCAAAACAGCCAAATTCAATATTGGAAAATTAGCTTTTTCAGCTGGCCGCACGTGCATTGACATGGTGAGATCTTCACTCTTTGACCCCACCTACCCCCAAATCTGCCAGTGCATCAAATCTTTCACTTGTGTGTCTGAACTAATTACCTTTGCAATTTTCAACTCGCTCAGTATGTCAAGGCGATGCATACCACTGGGCTCATTGATTAGGAGAATCCTCACCTCTTTCACCTTCTTCCCCACGCCACTTATGCTACAGCCCCCTTTTGTCTGCCTTTGCTCACCACCTGAAGCCTTTGCCAGATAAAAATCCCGCTGACCCCTCTTCCCCATCTAAAATGGATGCTTAGGCTAACGCTGCATCACCATGCTAGGATTTTATCTTATCATCCCTTTGTTAAGTACAACGCAAATAGGATGTATGGAGGACCCCCTCTTGGGTGGGCACCACTAGTACTAAAAAAGTGATTCTGTGATATCAAAATTGTTCTATCATTCACCCTTTAAAAGAAGACAACTGGGATACCTAGATTACTTAAGTGATTGGTCAGAATGGAATATACTAAAACTGTGAGCAAAAGCAACTAGATAGCTGATAGATATATTCCAAAGATTTTTATTTTTATAACTAGTCAGCATTTAGTTAAAAGTGACTTAAAAGTAATCTTAAAAACAAAGTTTTTATATATTTAAGTATTTATTCCATAATTCTTACTGTAAATTAACAAAAAAATAACCATCCTATTGAAAAGTTTCTATAATACAGGGAACTAACATAGACTGGTTTTCTTATATTTCAAATATACAGATTCATATAAACATTATATAAGATGTAAAAATGGTATATAAGTTTTTAATTGAAGTCAAGATATAACTTTGGCTAACTGGTTTATTTGGTTGATTCAATAGGTACAATAGATTTGTGTAAGAGGTTGGTGGTTACTTCTTTATTTGATTGGTCTAATTATATACCAAAAATAATAAGGCCATATCCAATACTTATTTTAACTAACTTTCTAGCTGATTTGATGGGCCAATCTTATACTAAAATTAACAATAACCATGTAAAATACTAATCTATTATTTCATTGATTTTAATTTGGTACGCTTACAAACTAAAATTACTAACGGTCATCCATAATACTATAGGCTCATCATGCTATGACATCATTTAATACCTCAGATTTTGGACTTATCCCAGACATAAAACATATACACCAATAAACTAAACTTGTTTAATTTGATAAGCTCAATGATTTCATGTAATAAGTAATTGTTTTAGTTAATTTGATTGAATTGATTAAATATTAAACTTACTAATGGCCATCTACAATAGTTAATTTTATCTATTTATTTAGTTTTGATTGGATCAATTAAAAATTAAAATTAACAATGGGTGTTTACAATACTATAGACTCATCATGCTATGACATCATTTCATAACTCAGATTTTGAACTTATTCACATCCATAAGCCATATACATGTCAAACCTAAACTACTGGTCAGATACTGAACCAATCCCTATAAAATTGGAATGGGACCACCATGGGATCATCCTCTTTTTTTTAGTACTAGATATGGGGTCATCCTCTTCATATCTAAAAAAGTTTATTTGAATTGGTCCATTAGTTTTGGAATAATGCGTGAACAAACATAATAAATTTATACAGGTCAAGTTGAGACTCTTCTCCTTTTGAAGTCAATTAATTACCTACCACTCAGCCAAAACAAATTGAACTTATTATATTAACTAATAAATCAACCATTTACCTGAAATCATTGATCCCATCAAATTGACTTATATCCACCAACCACTACTTAGCCAAAATCAGTTAACCTTTTTTAAATCAATTAAAATTACAAACCGCTTATCAAACCCTATAAACCTGTCTAATTAAATGAATAGTACAAAAATGCTCAGCCAAATTGATATACAATTAACATTAGAGCCTTTTATATTTTCAATATTATATATGACTTTTATTAGCATTTTTTTTATAAAATAGCATATGACCGTTCCCAAAATTTATAGAGTATGTGAACCAAGTTTGGTAAATTTTGGTTCATTTGTTCATGAGATAATGTGTCCACATACATACATACATACATACATACATACATACATACATACATACATACATACATACATACATACATACATACATACATACATACATACATACATACATACATACATACATACATACATACATACATACATACATACATACATACATACATACATACATACATACATACATACATACATACATACATACATACATACATACATACATACATACATACATACATACATACATACATACATACATACATACATACATACATACATACATACATACATACATACATACATACATACATACATACATACATACATACATACATACATACATACATACATACATACATACATACATACATACATACATACATACATACATACATACATACATACATACATACATACATACATACATACATACATACATACATACATACATACATACATACATACATACATACATACATACATACATACATACATACATACATACATACATACATACATACATACATACATACATACATACATACATACATACATACAACATACATACATACATACATACATACATACATACATACATACATACATACATACATACATACATACATACATACATACATACATACATACATACATACATACATACATACATACATACATACATACATACATACATACATACATACATACATACATACATACATACATACATACATACATACATACATACATACATACATACATACATACATACATACATACATACATACATACATACATACATACATACATACATACATACATACATACATACATACATACATACATACATACATACATACATACATACATACATACATACATACATACATACATACATACATACATACATACATACATACATACATACATACATACATACATACATACATACATACATACATACATACATACATACAATAATTTTTATATATAGTAAGACTATCCAGTTTCATGTTGCTTAGGTCTTTAATTTTTCAGATAACTTAGATCAATGTTTTAAACTTTATATCTATCTATAATAATAAAAGAATTTGTTTGAAAACTCTCTTTCCGCTCAACATAACTTTCTGAGAAAACCTTACAACAAAAGCAAATCTTGATTGTCTGCCATAGTTTCACTCTGATGTCCTCAGATTCCCCACTGGCTGCTCCAGTGTGGACAGCGGGGAAACTCCTCCTGCCATTTTCCATCTGGCGGGAAAATGCGCTCAGAATGACTTTCCCAGTAATATAAACCCCTGGGATGATTCATTCCTCCCAAGGATCTTAACGCCCACCCTGCTTGTACCCAAGCAGTGCCTCATTGCCCTCTGGTGCTCCCCTGGAGCAACATGCATTTCAGCTTTAGGGTCAATTATGGGAAACTTTTCCCTTACCACAACCAAGCCATTATTGAAATGGCTCAGGCTATGATTATTCCCTTCAGTTTTATTGATTTCCACCCCTATAAGAGTTAGTTTGATCTCAGCTTCACCTGTGAAGCTGATGCCGCCACTGTGGCAACTGTGCCCCTGGGTTTTCAGGGCACCCCTATCCCCATAATTCAGACCTGGCTCCCAGAGGATACCACTTTGGTGGTTCAGTTCGCTGGTTTGCCCACCCACCTCCCCCTTCAGTGCTCCACCAGGAGCTGATGGACGGTTTGGCAGCCTATGGCTCTAACCCCATCTTGCAATTTGTGGTCCCAAATGGGGCCACACGCCTTGCTGGGCCTTGGGCATATGCCACAATCAGGCCTGAATTTGGTAAAATTGCCTTGTTGATTCCCCCTCACGCCATCATTCCTTCTGCCCCTGACCATCCATTCTGGGCCCACATTGAGGGAGAAAGGATGATATGTCCATCCTGTTTTGAGTTAAGCACTTAAAACACAAGTGCCCTTCCTTAGCTGCTTCTGAAAGCTCTGATTTTTCATCTTCCAGCTTCCAATCTGCTGCCCACCCCATGCCAGTTTTGGTATGGGGTACAATACTGCCTTCCCCTCCCCCAAAGCCTGATGCTGCAGCTGCACCTGCAGCCATCAATCAGTCTCCTCCTCGCCCCAGTGCCACAAATGCTCCCTTTGATCAAGCACTGGCTTGGACCCCAGTTCGCTCCCATGCATCATCCAATGAACCAACCAAACCTCAGGCATATGCCAATTCCCCAATTTCAATTCAACAAAAATCCTTGGGATCTATTGGCTAAAATTGATGAGTTGAGGAATATTATTGAAGACTCCAATATCTAACTTGAGTGGTTTGTGTATGCTGATCATGATGCTAAGCTACCCCCTTGTTTATTTGCCCCCCAGAAAAATGAAAAACATTCAGTGGCAACCACCAGCTGGCTGCTGAAACAAAGACTAAGTCAGATTGTTATCCTTAACACAAAGCTGTCGCCTAAATCAGTGGTGATGCTCACAGGAGGAATCCTTCCTTTCATTATCTTCTCCACCGCCAATATGCTCCAAAAGAATAGGTTGATCAAATATCACAAAGCTTACGATGACACCATCCAGCATCTGGCAGTGGTAGCGCAGAATCCCAAAGCCAAGATTACCTGCACCAATATCACCAAGTTTGTAAAGCTCCTTGACACATTCATGAAAGATGAAACATATTTGATCAATTATATTGTCTCTCTTATGGTCAACCGCCGTCTTCCTGCCACTCCAATCATCAAAGATTTTTCTCTGCATCCCACTGATGCCCTGACGCCCATGCTCTCCACCATAGCCTGTTCCCTGCTTTGGGGTGAAGATGATGCCAAGGATGAGCCCCCTGATCCCCCTCCCCTTCCATCATGATGGGATAAGCAGTTCCCACTGTCCCACCTGGTTGGTTGTGTTCATGTTTTGTGTGTTGTCCGCTCATTTTGGGTGGGTCATTCAATTTTGTTTGGTGAAGATTTATTTTGTTTGCTCTTTGAGATTCAGTATTGTCCGTCACCTGGTCAGCTTACCTCAGTTAAATATAAAAAATTGTTTGCATGTATTTGTGATGTCCTGTCAAAATATAAAACGCAGAGCTTTGAAATTATCATTATAGGTGGACAGAAGGGTTCCATGTGCATCTCAAAGATGCTTTTTCGTTTTTTACAATAAAAAAGAAAATTTTATATAAAGGAAGTAAAACTATAAATTTAAAATAATAAGCACTATAATTTTAGGATGAGCAGCTTTTATTACTGAATTGATTCAAGTCAATAGTTTTGTTATGCTAAGCGGTTCAGTGTATTCTGGATAATTTGATAGATTCAATGTGTTGGTAAGCAGCTAAGGTTTTAAATCAATAGCTTTTATTGATTTGACTGAGAGTATGGTGGTTTTGGTTAATTTATAGGTTAATTGGCTTGGCCAAGTGGTAAGTGATTAATTGTTTTTAATAATTTAGTTGTTTTAAGTGAAGTAGTTGGTGGTCTTTGTATGATTAAATAGGTAGGGAAAATCCGTTTTAGGACAATTAGTTTTTGGTAAAATTGATTCAATAGATTCAATTAATATTGTTATGATATTTGGTTAAATTAGTTAAACAAGAGGGTTTAATAGCTTTCTAAATTTATTGACAGTTATCTACCAATATGAAAATCAAAATAATTAATCAACATTACTGAAATAAGTAGGTAAAACTGCACTACCGCTATTTTTATATACCCACCAAACTGATTAGTCAAATTCATGAACATATTGATAAATGGGCTAACAATTAACCAATATTTGCAAATAAGCGATTCCATTATTCTATAATTATTCATTTTTTATCCCAGGTTCTGCCAATTCTCCTAAAACATACAAGGCTGTAAAAATCACTTAAAAATAAGCATAAAATTCCTTATTAATTCCATGATAAAGGATCATATTATAGAGTTTTATTTTCTGTTGAGTTTAATTTTATTCCAGTTTTAAAAGATTCTTTTCCCTGGGCATTTACTTTCATAAACCACCCATGATAATTAAAGATAAACATCAGTACAACCCAGAGAACAATGATCATACAATTTAGCACAGGGGTGTTGGAATTCAACTGCACAGGTTAATTACACACAGTGAAAAAGTACTGTTTGATGACAGTAGCCTAGGCCAAATCAACACAAAAAACCATGTTATTAATAACAGGGCTTTTATTGATTAAGTAATAGAGCATGCTGTAGTATCTGGTACTGCCAGTGGCTCTAGGGCTTGCTCAAATAATCTTTTTGATAAGCTCTCACAGCTTCTACAGCTAAGGTCCCCTTGCAATTAACAATCCTCTTCAGATATGATCCTTCTAGTGTTCTCATTGGAGGTTTCCCATTACTAAGAAGCACTCCAGAATTGGTAGACTAAAATTGTGATATCCAAATTTAGTCAAAGAAGCAAAAACTAGAGCTCAGAGTATTTTCTGAAAAATGAAACTTTCTAATTTTTGTTGAATTACTGGCAGATTGCTCTGAAGATTTATATAGGGCCTATTACTGATGGTTTTACGCTGGCACATGGGCAGTGTAGAAGAATACACTAAATAAATTAGGAGGTAATAAGATAATCAAGGCCACAGCATTAATGGCCAATAATGTAAGGTAATGAGAGATGTGTCAGTAGATATTTAGGTATCTAATTAGTAAAACCATATAATTTTTTTGAATATTAAAACGTGGCCATGTGCTGGTTAAGTACACTGGCTAATCAAATACTCTATTTAATTACTAGTTGAAGTATGACATCAATACTATTTAAAACATATCCAGATGGTTTGTAAAACTAATTATGATATTTCCCCCACTTGACCAAACATCAGATAGCAAAGATGTGTGAGGGTTAATTAACATATTGAGAGCTTATGCCCATTGTCCTAGAACTCTGCTGATATTTCTTTAAGAACTTAGCGTGCACCTGGTTAATAAGTTGACCTTTAACAGGATTTTTCAGAGTGTAGGCATCCATGGATGTCTTCTCAAAAATCTCATAAGAACCTTTCCGTATTTGATACAATTTACTAGTCTGTCCAAACCCATGATTGTCATGATACAAAACCAACTTTCTCACAACAAAGTGGGGTAAGGTCTACCAGCCCTCATTAATGCATTCCCAAGATCTTTCTTTTAAAGCCAGCGCATTAGAGTAGGCTCCACTTTACAGTTAAATGAAAGTCCTAGTCAAGTTTTTTAATAGTTATCAGGGCTCACATTTTCTTGAGCCTTGCACAAATACAAGATTGAGGGAATTTCCAGTTATTTCTCAGATTAATGCAAATGGAGAATACCCCATGGCTGATTGATATAAGATGTTATAGGATTAAATGGCGGAAGGCAGGAGAAGATTCCAGATGGATGCCTTACCTGCAACTATTTTATGTAAAATTTTTAATGAGGGTACCATTTATTCGCTACATGGTGCCAATGGTCTCAGGGTGATAGGGTGTAGATAATATGCCACAAATACCCATCAAAAAATTGAGTTTAGAAATTATTTGAGATGTGAAACTATTTTCATTGTATGTCAATAGAAACTGAGGGCATCCATGGTTATAGATTATAACCTCAAAGGTAAACTTGGCAATCATCATGGATCCCAAGTCCCAGATCACTTTGGCCTCCACCCACTTGGTAAGATAATTATTGGCCACAACGATTTATCTAAATTGTCCTAATTTATTGGACAAAAGGCTATGAAGTCAATAGAAATAAGACGCCAAGCAAAGTTTAGCTTAACTAGTTGATAGGAAGTTGCTTTTCTGTAAGGACTGTTACTTGACATTCCTTACAACAGCGGAGGGTCTCTTGAATGTCAGATTCATAGATTCCCAACAGTGTTGCTGCTTTAGCAATTTAAACATCTTCCTAAAATTTTCATGCCCCATCGCCTTATGAGCCCCAATAATAATTTCAGTTCATTCCATTGGCCATGGTATCCAAAGTTGTTAATCATTAATGGCCTTTTAAAGCTTATTGTTTTAAACAATGGTATTCTTCATTAATTTCTTTAGAGAGCGCTGAACTTCTTCTGGTTTGTTACCATAATTTTAGATTAGCATTTTATCAAATAAATCATTGGCAACTTCAGCCGCTAAGGCTACAGTGGGAATGCGAGATAGTCCATCGGCGTTTTGATGTTTGATGCCAGGTTAGTGTTAATTTTCAAAATTATAAGCCTGCAATTTTAAGGCTCAGTGGGCTAACCGTCCTTTGGGATCTTTCAAATTCTGTAACCAGTAAAGGGGTGCATGATCAGTTAATACAGTGAAATTCACTCCATGGACATACACTCAAAGCTTCTTAAACGCATAAATTACTGCAAAACACTCTTTCTCAGTTACTCACTGATTACGTTCAAGACATCCAACGTCTGACTGCAATAAGCCATGGGTGCTCAATTCCTTTGGAATTGTATTGAGATTTCACTGCCCTGACAGCAGTGAGTGAAGCGTCCATTTGCATAATAAATGGGTTTTCAAAATTGGGATACATTAACAGTGGCGCTTGGGTAAGGTAAAACCTAAGTTTATTGAAGGATAGCTGACAGGTTTCCAGTCCACTCAAATAAGACTCTGTTATTGAGGAGGTGAAATAGTGGTTAATCTATTTTTCTGGAAGTTTACTATGAACTGGCGTTAGTAGCCAATCATTTCAAGAAAAACTTGAACGTCACAACTGCTAATTGGCTGCATCATGCATTCAATCACTTCAACCTTTGCTGGATGGGCAGAAACCATGTTTATCAATGGAAAACTTCAGATATTCCAGTTGCTCCCAGAAAATTACACTTAAATGGCTTAATTTTCAGATCAGCCTTAGCTAGATGGCGGAAAACCTCTTATAAGCGTTGTAGGTGTTTATTAAACGTTCTAGAAAAACTTATATATCATCTAAGTATATGTGGACACAGGAAATCTTTAGATCAGCTAAGGATGCTATCCATAGCCTGCTGAAAAATTGCAGGGGCGTTGCACAGCCCTTGTGACATTCTCGTTGCTGGGAGAGGCCCTGAGCTGTGATCATAGCACATTTTTTCTGTTCCTCATTGGCATCATTATCTTCCAGTAGTCAGAAATAAAAATTAAGGCTGAATGATATTACGCGCCACTCAAGCAGTTTAATGCATCATTGATCTATGGTAAAGGATAAAGACCCTTTTTTGTATTACTATTAAGATTTTGGTAGTCTATTACTACACGGTAGAGATAAAGCTTTTCTTAATGATCAACACTGAGGAGGCTCAAGGACTCTTGGAGGGCACTAGCATCTCATATTGCGCTGACTTATTAATTTCAACATTAACAACCTCATCCATACCTTTTATCATCTAATTGGATGGAGGAATATTGGCAGATGATTCCTGGTGTCAATATAGTGAAGTACATCATGTGCACAACTCAAACAAAAGTCATCTTAGCAAAAATAACGCTTTACTTGTCAAAAAGGCCAGCGCTTGATCCTCCACATCCTCAGTTAGCCCAGATAAGGTTTCCCAAGGTACTAGAGAGCAAATGGGCTGCTTGTTATTGCCGCTAAGCCCTAGTTCTTCAATGTTGCCAAACCAAAAATATTTTTGAGCTTTGTCAACAGGTAGCATATTCACAAAAGTGATAATCTAGTGTTGCTTTATCTGAATATGGTACTCATTCAAATTAGCTAACATCACCTGAATCTCTCCATGTTTGGGGAGAATAATACCAGGCGTGGTGACAAGTTCCTAATTGGATTGACAGAATGGCGCAAATATCTCTCTGTATAATCTTTAGTAGATTTCCAGATTTATCTCTGTTCCCACATGTCAGAAATTAACCATATGTAATCCTCCTAATAATATCAAAATTAGGGGTGTCAGTTAGTTGGGCGATTGCCAGCTAATCACCTAGTTTGATATTATTTAATGTTATTATATTATCAATAAGTTAGGTTCAGCGGATTCCTAGTTTGAGGCTGACTGCAAAATCATGTGTGATTTTGAGAATTTTTTTAGAGGAAGACTGACGTATTCATATCAACCATCTGATGATGATTTTTTGCCTCAAATCTGAGTTTGACAGAATCTTATTTGACGCCAATTGCCATAAAAACGATTATGGGATTTTCTGGCAAAAAGCCAAAGCATTTGTTATCAATCGTCTGATTATGATTTTGCTGCCTAATTCAGAGTACTGGCGACTTATTTTGAGGATGCTCAAAGTTATGTTTATAATAGAAATTTATATATGACTGACTGGCGATTCATGCAAAGGATGAGTCAACTTAATATTTGGCGAACAGGATGAGCAGAATGGAAGGGAATTGGTATCATGGATGAATGATGATTGGATGAAGTTCTGGCTTGATGGCCAATGGGTTGTGAATAACCACAGTAGCCTAGGGTATAGATAGTCATTATTCCCTTTCAATAAAGATCTCTCTTTCGCCCAATTTCCTATTTGTTTGAAGTAGCAAGAGACACTAAAGTGGATAGGGGTGGGACTGGATATCCTGAAGTAGGAGCGGGGTGAAATGCCTAAAGTGGCCAATGCTGCCAGCTACCATATCTCAGCCCTATGAGGAACCAATGGGAACCTGGCCAACCAGCCACCAACAATGATGTGCTGCTGACCGTCAGCCTTGAGTTGGTGCAGAGCGGGAGTGCCATAGCTGTCAAGGATGAGGGATGGACTTGCTGGTGCACACCCAAGATGGGTTGGCGATTGGTCATGAGGGTGATGCAGCACGAGATTGCCATGGACGCTTAGGATGGGGGATGGACTCACTGGGGAATACCCAAGATGTACATGGAGCTAAGGCAAAGTTATTTGGTATGCTGTGTTGGTGGGTGGACGTGGACTTGTAGGGGATTGGTACGCCTATTAAGGCAAAACAGCAAGGGTCATCCAGTCTCCATACTGGTTGGCCTGTCACACTAGTGGAGCCCACTGTTCAGAAAAGTAATTTTATGACACCACAATTAATTGATGGCCTGTCAGAATGCTTAGATTATAATTAGCATGTAGAATAATACCTGTAGACTCTTCAATCTGATTGGGTAACCTCCATGTATGATCCTGAATCCACTAGTAACCTATTGGCACATACCATTTTTTATATTAAGTTGACAAACCCCTGAGTTTGAGGAGCTGGGGCCTCATCCTTACACTTATAAAATAACGGAAGAGTTTGTCTGAGGAATTAAAAAGTATTTTCTTCAAAATCAGTTTTGACTCCATGTGTTCTCATAAATGAAGTCTCAATTAGAAATTCATGATTTGATTTAAGAAAAAGATAGCAGGAATGGATACTACAAGAGAGCCAAATTACAGTGGCAAAACACTGTATGCTTTCTGAAGTAGTGGACTGAGGGCCTGCTGTACCAAAGTTTTCCAATTGTTAATGTCAGGGGTGAGGCCTAGTTGCTTCACCAATTTTAGTGGATGTTGAAATTTTGATATGCGATATTTACCAGCTACTTAGATTACAATAGGCGCATATCCACTAGGGGATTCGTTTTACTAGTATATGGGAGTTACCATTTTTGGATGATAACTATTATTTTGCGGAGTCATTCTAACAATTATTAGGTAATTCGCCATGGTTGATCCGTCAGATCAATACCCCAGATTGTTTGATTCTCGTTGGAGATGATCCCTAACAATTAATGAGAAATTAAGTTGTCAATTTTATATCAATAAAATAATTATTTCATGTAAGTTGATTGGGTTAGATGCCAATTGATGGAGAGGGATTATGAAATTGTGAAGTACTGACAATGCTTCTAAAACAACTTCTGGTGTAATTAATGAATGTGAGGAAGCATTTATTGGTTGCAGGGGCTATAAGGCTATGAAACCCAACTATCTTGTTGAGAGAAGTCCTTGAGAGTGAGACCCATGTAGGGCTGATTAAACAGAAATTTATGCCATCTCAAGTAAGGCGCCAACAGGGGTTGGTGCTGAATTCCCTACAAATACCCTCATTTTTCCTCAAATAAAAAAATAGATTTGGCAATTACATTTGTTGTTTAGACTTTTATACATTGCTTGTATAGTTGGCTCTTGGGATAAGAGTTTGAGGATATAATACTCTCTGTCTAAAGTAGTTGGCTATCAAGATCTCCGCTGGGCTTTGTGAGAAGTGAATAGGGAAGAGTTCCCTATCAGAGGAAGAAGAGAGGAGGGAAGAGTTCCCTGCCATCTCAGAAGTGCCTTTAAAAATAAGATGGGCGTTCACCAGTTTAGCGTTGGACTTTTATAAGGTGGAATTAAGAAACTCAACTTAAGTAACAGTTATCATAAAATACTACCCAGATCTGGTCAATAACATTAATAATGATAATCAATGCAGCGATTAAGAACTTGTGCAGTAGAAGTGGGAGCCTAGGCTATCATCCCAGAGTGTTACAGTTGGTGCTAATTACTGAGAGTGATTGAGCACAAGGTTCCAAAATTTCTACAGTGGACACGATATTAACAGGTTCCCCACTGTTCAGGATTGCATGGATTTAAAAATTACTTACTAAAATATCAATATATGTGTATTCAGAAAAATAAGCATCTGCCAGATTGATTATTAGGACCTCCAATGTGTCCTCCTGATTTGATAAGGTTTGGATCTCTACGCCTCTGGGGGTTGGATACCATCATATTTTTTTATTTATTTCCATTTGGACCCCTTTCAATCAGATCTTATCATCGGTAGAAATTGGAAGCTCTTATAATACTAACTGTTGAGCGTACAGCTCCACTACTATTTCGGGCGCCAACTTGACCACCTTTCTTAGGGTTACAGTGGGTCATGATGACCCTATCTTCAGCAATTACTTGCTGAACTGCTGGAGTTTGAGGTAGCTTTGTCATTATTTGGCCTGACTGAAAGTGGGGTTAGTGATTTTTTGTACTTAGGATTTTTTTAGAGGAGGTGGATGTAGAAACTCCTGGTTCTACTCCACCCTGACTTTTCCCAAGTCTGTCTCTTTCATGGTGTTATAAAATTGGCGTTATCAACGAGATTCGCCGCAAATGAATTGCACACGGTTTGACCCGCTGAGCAATAGGACCAACGATATGAGGATTGTTGCCCTGGAATCAACAGAAATAAACTTATTATAAATGTGAAGCACCTGCTCCACTATACTCTTTTTTATTTACTATAATCACTCTAGCGGCTCTTCTATGTTCCATGCACTCTCTACTATTAACAAACTAACCTCCTTGATCATCTCATCCTGCTTGTATTGTAGCAACTTCAGATGGTACTAATTTCATGGCTTAGTAATTCACTTTACCATATCTCATTGGTTCCTTCAATTCTTCATTTGTTAATTAACAATCACCCAATTCAGCCAATCTCTCAATAACCCAATATCGCCTCATTTTGAAGCGCTTGAATTAATCATACACATAACTATTTGGCAGATTCCATCTGTTCCACTATATTGACTCAGGGCTTATTGTCCAGTCATATTGAAATCGCGACATTACCCCTCCTTGACTGGACAATAAGACTTTTATTGCTTATACACCCAGAGAAACTTCGCATACACTCGGTTGATGATCTGACTGCTAGTGGGGTCCTTGATAGTATACACATCCATATCTGTCTTTTCAATAACTTCGAATGGCCCAATCCAGATACTGGCCAACTTGCGTTTCTGACTGAACCCATGTTGATCGTGGTTTTAGAACCAGGTCTCCATCTTTAAATTGTGCTAGGCCACTTCGCTGTACCTGATCAGCAGCCTGGCTTTTGATTTTCTTAGCCAAACTGAATGAGTACACTTTGGTTTGCAATTTAATCAGCGTATTCATTAGAGCTTTCAAATAGCATTGCAGATCCATTCAGCCAGTGTCCTCTACACAAGCATATAAGAGAGCAGGCAAAGCGGGGTGCCGCCTATATGGCAATTGGAATGGGCTATTCCCCATGGCAGAATGATAGATAATATTGTAGGCAAACACCGCAGTAGAAAGGAGGGTACTCCAATCAGAGGGCCTATCCATAACCAACTTTCGTAGTATGTTCACCAGGGTCCCATTAAATCGTTTAACCATTGCGTTGAACTCCAGGTGATATGGGGTTGTTAGAACCCCATGGATGGCCATCATTTCGTTGAGCTTGGGAAGGGTGTGAGAGGTAAAATTAGTGCTGTTGTTTGTAAGGATGAACTGCGGGCAGCCATGATGCTGAATAATACATTCCATTACAAATTTAGCCACAGTAATTGCTCCCAGGTCCCAAATGGACTGCGCCTCAACCCACCTTGTCAAGTGGTCAATTGACACCAGGATATTCTTGGACCGGTTTGTTCCAGTTGGCAAAGGACCAACAACATCAAGGGAAATCGTATGCCAAGAAAAGTGTGGCTTTACTAACCAGTATGAGGTCTTACGGTGGAACAGCTTTTCCACTTGGCACTGGTGACAGGAGGAAATAGTATCAAGCACATCAAAGTTCATTCTTTCCCAGTTATACTGGGGCCATAATAATTCCAACGTCTTGCACACGCCACCATGCCCAACTGCTTTATGTACGCTCATGATAATGTTAGGCCGCGTTGAGGGTCATGGGAAGTTTACGGTGGAGTTGCCTATCCAGTTTATACAACTCACCATTCCGCTGGAAAGTATTGGCTTGCATTTCATTCAACGCCTTGATGACTTGGGGCGTCTCATCATTGTACTTCCCACTGAGCATCTTATCATACATAATATCGCTCAGATCCGCTGTAAATGCAATAGTTGGTAGCCTTGATAAGCAATTAGCATTTTTGGTGTTTTTCTCCTGGTCAGTGAAGAATCTCGAAAGTTGTAAGACTGTAGTTTAAGAGCCCATTGGGATAGATGACCCTCCATCTCCTTAAGATTCTGCAACCAGCGTAACGAGGCATGATCCATTATGACTTTAAACTTTACACCATGAAGATATACTCTGAATTGCTTATATGCATACTTCACTGCTAAGCACTCCCAATTGGTCACAGTGTAATTACATTCATGGCTATTCAAGCTCCAGCTTCAGTACTCCACAGGAAGCTCCTCCCCTTCATCATCTTTTTGGGACAAAACTGCCACCACAGCAGAAAGAGATGCATCAGTCTGTACAAAAAATTCATTTTCGATATTTGGGTAGTGTAGCACTGGCGCACTGATCAATGAAGTTCAAAGAGTATCAAAAGAGCGTTGACAGTGTTCCGTCCAAACAAGCGTGGTATCCTTTTTTGATAGCTCAAACAGTGGTCCTACAATGCAACTAAAGTTAGGTATGAATTGGCGATAGTAGCCAACCATCCCTAAGAATACTTGTATATCCCACTTACTGCTTGGTATGGTCATCTTCCGAATGGCCTCCACCTTAGCTGGTTGGGGCCTCAGCCCTGTTACATCAACTACAAAACCGAGGTACTCCAGCTGATCCCTTAGAAAAGTGACATATTCGAGGTTTGATCTTGATGTTGGCCTTAGCCAACCAGCGGAATACCTCTTCCAAATGGTTAAGGTGCTCAAAAAATGTGTGGGAGAAAACGTTAATATCGTCAAGATATACAAGAACGCATGACAGCTTCAAGTTTCCAAGAATGGTGTCCATCGCCCGTTGGAAAGTAGCTGGGGAATTACATAACCCTTGTGGCATATGTGTCAGTTGGAAAAGCCCTTTTGATGTGATAATGGCGCATTTTTCTTGTTCTGCCACAGGTAACTCGATCTGCCAATAGCCAGATATTAAGACCATTGTGGAAAAGTAACAAGCTCCCTCCAACTGGTCCAACACATCATCAATTCGTGGCAAAGGGTATGAGTCCTTTTTTGTAATGCTGTTGAGCTTGCAGTAGTCTATAACTACCCGGTTAATACCATACTTCTTTTTGACAATTAGGACAGGGGAAGCCCATGGGCTCTTCGATGGTTTAAGCATTCCTTGCTCCTACAGTTTATTGATTTCTGCTGTGATGATTTCTTTTGCTTCTCTAGATCGACAGATTGGTTGAGATCTAATGGGGGATGATTCCAGTGTCCACGCGATGGATCACTCCTTAGGCGCACCCAAATCATGATCATTGACAGAAAATATTTCATTGTGTTTTTAGAATAAAGCTTCCGCTTGATCCATCTGATCTTCTGTTAACCCCATTAAATTTTCACGCGGCACAACTGCCATTACACCAGGTTGTGTTTCAATGGACAGACCAAAATCATCCAATGCACCAAGCTCATGAATCCTGAGGACCTCTTCAACTGAAATGAAATGTAGAAATGTAACTACTTGGTGTCAGCGGATTTTCATTGGTTTATTCTGGAGATTTGCTACCAAGACCTTGATCTCCCCATGCCCCAGGAGTATAATACCAGGGGCCACGTGGGGCTCAAGCTGTGATTGTTGATATGGCCCAATGACCTCCCTATATAGCCCAGAAGGAACTTCCACCTCTAACTCAGTTCTTATAATTGCTTGATGGCCAGAGGGAAGAGATATAGAGCCAGCAGCTCTAATCTGTAGGCCTTGATAACTGAAAATTTGATGGGGAAGAGCCCGAGTCTTGCTCTTTAGTCAATGATAGTGAACTGCAACCACTCCATCACTGTATGTAAGGTTAATATGGCTCATGTGTACCAGATCCTTTGGTATTCAGCTGAAAGTGAAGTAGATTGGGATCCGCTGCCCCATAATTTTATATGTCTCCTCTGTCATATTGACAACAGCCCCAAAGTGGCGCATAAAAGTGGTTCCAATTAACAAGTCATAATTATTGTTTGGTAACACTATAGCTGGGGCTACAATGACAAGTGCCCCAAACTGCAAGGGTAGCGTGATGAACGCTCCTTCAGAGACTGTGCTTTCTGCGCCTGCAGTCCCATACACCATATGATGCTCCACGTCAGGCTTTAATGCTAACTTTGACAGTAACTTTGTGGATACTATGTTGATTGGGGCAACTGTATCAATTATTGCATGAACTCGAGTTTTTGCTATGACAGTATCACAGTAAGTACACTCAGAGTAAGATGCATTGGATTGTCTTAAGACATGGACATTTAATGGGTCTTTTTTTCCAAAGAAGCTCATAATACCCTTCCCCACTTTAGGGTATTTTTTAACAATAGCGTCCACAGGGAGGGCCACGCTTACCCCTTTCAAGAGAAGCGCATCAGCTAATGAATCTGGTTCATCAGTAGAAAGATGATTGAACATTTGGCAAGCATAAGGCTTTGGCTGTTCCTGAGAGTTTGCTTCTGCCATGTCCGTGAATTGCGTTCATGCTAGCACATTCACCCCTCCAACTGGTTGTTGATATAAGAAGGCATCATCATACTGAGGAACTTCCACTGAAGGTACTGGAATAGGTTCCGGTGGGACATTTTGAGTCAGAATAGTGGAGGTAGAGAGTCCCATCTCTACTCCGCTCTGACTTTTCCCTGGTGATACTGCTCCTACGGTAGGTACTGAACCAGATGATTGCGTCTTCTAGCCAGGTTCCCAGAGTGACCACACAAAAAGCAATTAATCCCATAAGACCTATGACCTTAATTGTTGTAAAAGGAGCCACCCCAAGGGTTGAACTAAAATCAAACAGTGTAACCCAGACCCTCCCAATAGGTGAGCTGCTGTTGGCAATTGGATTGGAAGTGAGGCGTGTATCTATGATAAGGCCAGGGGATGCTGAACAGGGAGGGATAATTCCTCTATATAAAAAATCCAGCAGCGGAGGTGATAGGTTTCCACTCTATATTGGGTGGAGGGAAGGTAGCGGATAGATGGCGTAGAATTAAGAAAAATTTAAGCAAAGGTACGTTAACCTCTAAATATGGAGCCAAGGCATTAAAAAGCTCACAATATGGTTTCACAGCAGAGGTCAACGCTATGCATATATCACATTCAGTTAAATATCCTGCCCCAATTAACACATGGGCTTCTGCTGAAAATTGATCAACAAATGCAGTGAGGGTCTCGTTAGGTTGAAACCCAATGGTTAAAGATCAGCTTTCCTTTTCGCCATTTTTAAAGTACCTCCAAACAACCACAGCACAGTATCCTTCACTTTTTGATAGGTAGCGGAACTTTTGGGAAGATAGCAAATTACTTGGTCGGCGCTTCCAACATCTAAGGTGAACATTAGTAAATTGGCCTTAATCCAATCAGAAGCACCTTCTACTACATACTCAAATTGTTTTAAGAATCCATGAATGTTTCCATCGTGATCAAATGGAGGCATCTTTTTAATACAACATTTTTGCAGACAATCAGTTTTCCATTTAAGCACAGCATCCAAGGCAAACCTAAGTTCTGCATATACAACAGTTGCAGTGTGTTGAAAGGATTCCCTAGTGAATCAAGCCAGATACAACATGGCTAGCGACTGAGAGTGCTTATTAGTTTATGGATTGATAAATGGGCCCCCTGTAGTGAGAACCACTGTTATAAAATTGGCGTTATCAATGAGATTCGCCGCAAACAAATTGCACAGGGTTTGACCCACTGAGCAATAGGACCAACGATATAAGGATCGTTGCCCTGGAATCAACAGAAATAAAATTATTAATAAATGTGAAGCACCTGCTCCACTATACTCTTTTTTATTTACTATAATCACTCTAGCGGCTCTTCTATGTTCTGTGCACTCTCTACTATTAACAAACTAACCTCCTTGATCATCTCACCCTGCTTGTATTGTAGCAACTTCAGATGGTACTTATTTCATGGCTTAGTAATTCACTTTGCCATATATCATTGGTTCCTTCAATTCTTCATTTGTTAATTCACAATCACCCAATTCAGCCGATTTCCCAATAACCTAATATCGCCTCATTTCAAAGTGTTTGAATTAATCATACTCATAACTATTCGGCGGATTCCATTTGTTCCACTATATTGACTCAGGGCTTATCATCCAGTCATATTGTTATCATGACACATGGGGTTCCCCAATTAAATCCTAGCCTTAGAATTTGCCTTAGGGCAATGATTGGACTAATTCCCCAATCTCTTGCAAAAATCAAATAAATGACCTGATTAATATCAAGCTTTCTAAAATGAGGGCTGTACGCTAAGTTAATTACTTAGGAGGGGATATATCCCAGTCATATTGATTGCACAGTTCCCGTGAACTAGAGTTCAGCGCTTAAAATGTTAACACAATGACGGAGGTATTTAACCATGTGTGTAACATCATTTTCCTCATTCATAACTGGTATCAAAAACCTGATACAACCCCATATAGGGCTCAATGACGTGGTGAAGAGCGATCTGGGCATCAAAATAATTTTGATGTATTTCTCAGACAGTGTTTGCGCCTCCAAGTAAAAGCATTTGGCAAACACTTGAGTAGTTTCATTTCTTATAGATGATATTAAGGATTTAATCTGATAAGTGGTTATCCTTTCAGCTAACCCAAACTACTTGATAAGAAGGGCCTTTGCATTTTTAAAGAACACAACAGCCTTCTTTAGTTTTGGCATAACTAACTTATGACTCTCAGTGTCCATTGTGTTCATTACCACTACCAATTTAGCCGTATCAGGTGCTCTGGACATGCTAATATCAAGAAATTCAATAAAATTGTAAACATTTGCATTCTTTTGAACTTCAGTAAATTCAAAGGGTAAGCCAGCAATGAATTTTATGGCTTCAGGGCCAAAGAGCCTGCAATATCCCTAACATATTTCTATTATATGCTGTATTCTCAAGGGCTGCAAATGCTCTAATGGTAAATATGGAGGAAAATAGCGTTTTTTTAGTACTAGATGGGAGGAAAATAGTGGCTTTTATTTATTGCGGGGAAGGCCGACCATGGGATGGACACTTCTGAATATGACTCAGGACAGATAAACTTAGTACCGGGGAGGCGCCCCAGAGAAGCGATGCTATCTCTTGTTGCCAGCGGGAACGCCACTTATGGGGAGGGGGAGGGAACGTGTGAAGGGGCCGTAGCCACTATTGAGCACGTGTGGAGGAAGGGGTCTGATTTGATGAACCAGACTAGGAACCAGGAGGAGACCAGCTGTCGGTGACGTGGTGGGAGGTATCCAAACATCCATGCTTGAAAGTGGTCCACCAAATGAGACCGGAATATGTGAACAGTTTCTGGGAGGGTGGGGGTGGAGCCTGCGATGGCATCTAAGACAATCGTGTGAATGGTCCACATGGCGATTGCAACCACCAAAGCACAAAGGGATGGTGGAAGGGAGGAGGCCATTGATAGAGCAAACATATCTCTTGACAGACTGAAGGGATGCGTTTGATCCTGGCCCAGCAGACGTTGAACTTCGCGCCATATCACTTTAGAGGTGGGGCACTTCTCCAGGCGGTGGAACAGCGTTCCATACTGGCCGCACATGACACAGGATGAGTGTAAAGCGTTAGAGCGCTCAGCTGTGTGATACACCCACCTCAGGCAGCGCCACACATGGGAGCGGACTTGAGGCTGCAACAGAGGGTGATGTACATATTTCCAGGTTGTTTTTTGGGTCTCAATGGAATAAGGGATGTCAATCATGTCCAGGTAGTCCACCCTGGATAGGACATGGGGCCAAATGGGGATCACGCCATCATGGATGGGTAGCCCCTGTACCTCTTGTGCGAACTGAGGAGAGGGGCGGCCTCTTTGGGTTGTATGTCCGCTAATATGAATTCTCCACTCTGCGCTCCGCATGGAGAGTAGGATTTGTTTGTAGTGGGTTTTTGTCCCGCGAGGACCTGTGGCTGATGTGTGTGATGCGAGGTATTTCATCATGGAGTGGGGGTTTGATGGGTTGTTGAGGCCCAAGGCTTGGGAGAAGTTGGAGCGGGCTGCGCGGGACCAGTGTTGGGATGGGAGTGTAGGAGTAGTGACGGCCACGATCCAGGTGCCCAGGATCTTGGCAGCATGGGCTTTGAAGCCAAGCAGGCCCATGCCACCATGATGATGAGGGCCAAACATGACCTCTAGCTGCACTGGTGGATGGCGGCCTGACCAAAACCATCCTTGCAGCAAGGCATACAAGGATTTGAAGAAGCTTGGGGAGAAGGGGATGGCGTGGGCTCCAAACCAGACTTTGGATAGGAGCATAGAGTTGGCTAAAACAACCCTGCCAGTAAGGGAAGTAGGGTGGGCTCTAAGAGAGGCGATTCGCTTCATCACGTTGTCCAGAATACGGCACTCCATTACTGCTGACACGTATCCTCCTGCCTCCATCCACACGCCCAGATGGTGTACTGGTCCTATGGTAGGACGTGGCACGAAGGGGAGCACCAGTGGAGCGGTGTGTGTTGAGTTAGTAAGGCGTGGACGTGGGCGAGAAGATGGGCCGGGTTGGGAACTAATTGCTGGAGCCCAGCAGTTCTGGAACTGACCAAGGAGGATGATTTCAGTTTTGGAGGCGTTCAGTGCCACGTTGCTTACCCGGGAATATTCCTGGATGAGAGCTTCAAGCACGCATGCATCTTGATTATTAGACACCCCAACCACACAATCATCTGCGAACACCAATATCTTGACTGGGGCTTGGCCTGGAACATGGACCCCAGTGAGTTGGGCATTCACATTTTGCAGTAGTGGGTCAAGGCTGAAGTTGTATAAGAGTGGGCTGAGGGGGTCCCCTTGTCACAAACCCCTTTGAGGGTGGACTACTTCAATTAGGAAGCCAGGGCCACGCACTGCCATTGTTGCAGATTCCGTGAGCAGCATCACCCAGTTGATGAAGCGAGGGGGTAGGCGGAATTGATGGAGGCAGGCCCTGAGGTATTCCCAGCTTACTCTATCATAGGCCTTTTGTTGGTCCAAGAATACAAGTGCCCCAGAGGCTAAGGGACTGACATACATTAGCCACAGAGTGCACGATATCCCAAATTGACCTTCTGGGGATGAAACTGAATTGTTCTGGGGAGATGGTGGCAGATGCTACAGTCCCTAATCGGTTAGCCATAGTGTTTGTTAAAATTTTGGTGTCTGTGTTTGTTAGAGAAATGGGGCACCAGTTGGCTAAGTCAAGCTTATCCCCTTTCTTGAAGAGTGTGACAGTAAAGGCCTCATGTCCTCCTGGTAGGAGGCGCGTTTCCAACAGGCTTTGGTTAAGTGAGGCAAGCAGAAGGGGGGATATATATTTTAAAATATTTTTTGTAGAACTCATATGGAATGCCATCTGAGCCTGGGAATTTTCAGTTTGGCGCACTGCAAATGGCTGTCCATAATTCGTTCGGAGTAATTAAATTCATTATTTCTGGGTATCAGAAAACAGTGCAGATATGAGCTTGGTCATGAAATTCTGCCACTTCAGCTGGCTGAATTGGTTTGGCTCGGTACAACTTGGAGTAATATTTTTGCGTTTTGATTGCCACTTCAGCCAGTGTATCCGCAATAGAATTATCTGATCTTTGCACCTGTGTGCAGGCCACGCTCTGGCGTGGTGCAAAATTTTTTTAAAGAAATATGCGGTGCACTTGTCGCCTTTTGTGATGCGTGTGGCCCTGTATTGAACACAAACCTGATGTTTGTGTTGCTTTTTGAGTGCATTGAGGTGGGCAGCTGCCTCCGCCCACTTCCGGCCCCATGCAGGCTGTATCCTGTAGCTGGAATGTTGGACTCCAAGTGTGCCAATTCTGCCAGAGCATGCGAGATAACTGCCGATGTGGCTCATGAGCGTCTGGAGGAGAGATGGCGAGAGTGGCGGATGGTGTCATCTTTGAAAGTTGCCCATGTGGAAATGGGGTCTGCGCAAAACGGTGCAAAAAACTTTTTTGCCAAAGTTGCCTCTTCCACCCACATGGAAAATCCTGGCGACGTGAGCTCGGGGGGGGCGGATTTTGCACCAATGTGGGGCCTTAGCAACTGTGACAGGTAGGTGGTATGTTATCGAGACCAGTTGGTGGTCAGAGAATTCCATTTTTGTTGTTTTGAAGTGGGAGATGTGGGGTTGGAATTTCGCCGGCAATAGAATAAGGTCAATGCGGGTCATGGACCTTAATTGGCCGTTGTGGATGTGGGGACGCGTCATGTTTTTGAGCAGCGGGGCATGTTGCAGCAGCGCATCCATTAACCCAAGGGTGGCCTTTAGAACGCGTAGTTCAACGTGACCCTGTGGGGCGTGGGGTGAGGGAGGCCACCGGTCTGCTGGTGAGGTTAGCCAACAGTTCATGTCGCTGACTAGGAAAGAATCAGGGGGTAGCGGGAGGGATTTGACCAACAAGAAAAACTTCAACACTCATGTGCACCGTTTGGGGCATAGATGTTGATGATTGCATGTGCTACATCAGCCCACGAGAAGGTGACAATGAGCACTCAGCCATTTAGGAAATGTTTCTGAGGATACAAATTTAAAAAATTATTTTTCTGAATTAGCACCCCACAGTGCTTCAACCAAAAGGATAAGGATGGGAGGAGCATTGTTTTCCAAGTTTCCTCAGAACCTCATGGACAGTGGGACTCCTGGATGGCCAGGATATCCACGGGTAAATTGTGTTGTAAAAAACTCAGTTTCCTAGCCTGGGACGAGGAGGCCTTGAGTCCAGCGATATTCAATGTCTTAAAGTGAAGGTTTCCCCCTTCACACCTTAGGTGTGAGGGGGTGGGCCCCCGGGCCCACCAGCCTCTTCTAGGTCCTCACAGGCTTTCACAGCAGCGCAGGTGTTAGCAGCAACGCTATTGGAGTTTTTGTTGATTTTTGTGGAAAGAGTCGCGTTGGCTTTGGCCTTTGCTTTTTGTTTTCCCAATGTCAGATGAATTTTTTGCGGTGCAGATGAGTTCAGTGCACCGTTGAGTGGGTCAAAAAATTTTTCAGTTGGGATAGGTCCCAAGTCAGTTTCAACTGGAGCTTGGGTGCAACAATTGGGTGAGATCGAGTCTCCCACTGGATCCTCGGATTGAGTGGCCCACTCAGCAAGGGTTTCTAATCTGATTGGTTGATGGATTCCTGAGTTGCTTCTGCCGCGAAGGTTTCTATGTCCTCCTGGCGTTGTGAGTGTGGGATAGCGGTGGTGGCCTTGGCCATTTCCTTGCCGTGGCCCTACAGGCCTGCTTAGCCTTCTTCCATTCTTGCGGGGAGATAGGCTTTACCAATAGGTAGCAGCCTTGTACTCCTCACGGGAAAGCCTCCTTGGTGCTTGCGGTTGTTTGTAGTGCGCCTCTCCGTTGGCCATGGCCGCTGAGGGGTGCTCTTGGAATGTGACGCCCTCCTTGATGGGGCATGCGTGCATCTTATAGCTGAATGCGTCACAGTGGGTGCAAATGGGGGGCGCGCTGTCCACGGTCACCCAGAATGGGTGGGTGGTATGCCCTGCGATATCAATAAAAGTGGAGTGCAGGATCTGGGTTAGGTCCTTCACGATCTCCTCAGTTGGGGTCAGAACTGCGATGGATTTGCTGGTGCACAGGTGTGGCATCAGCATGAAGCGTTGCATTTTGAAAGATTGTATTTCGCCGTATATGGCGAGACCATCTTTCAGGTGTTGTTCCAAAATGTCACGTTTTACCATAGTAGGCAAAAAGTCAAACGTGAGGAAAATTTGGTTTGATTTTGTCCATCTGGTGCATTTGGTTTCAATGACCTGTTGCCCTTCAGGGAGGTTGATCACTACGCGCACCACTGCAGCCTCGTCTGCTGCTTTTTTGCTCTTGAAACCTAGGTCCAGCCAACCACATGAAATGGAGTGAGGTGTGACGTACACCACGGTCAGGAAAATTTTGTGTACATCTTCACAATATTTCTCCCATAAGGCCGTTTTTGGATGTCCAGATACACGTGGACTCTGAATTCCACCAACAAAAGTGGTTGGGAGTGTGGCGTATTGATGTACTGGTTGCATCATGCTTACCATGTGAGTATCTCTGGGGAAATTGTGACTGCCAGTTTTTTAAGATTTTTGTCTATTCCGCCGGATTCTCCAGGGCGTTTTCAAACGTTGGAGGCCGCGGGCCTTCCACCTGCTCCTCTTACCTTGCTTGCCCAACTGCTCCCAGACATGGGCGCAGACTAATCCCCTCTATGAGATTATCAAACTAGATTTAGTCTTGAATTAAATGGGTTGCAAAAGTGTTTGCAACGAGAAAGAAAAGTAGGAAAATAGCGTCTTGATTACATATAACTTTCACCCCATCACCATCACTATCAGAATCCATCAGAAGGGTTCCCTGAGCAACTTAACCCAAATAACACTGATAACTGTTCTGTCAATTCTCTTCATCTAAAATAATTCCTTAATTCATAAAAATGACGCCGTTCTGCCTGCAACGTAATTTCCATATTGACAATCAATTTGGTTAACATACTGGAAGTCCACTTTTAAAGCCATATTTTCACTCTCAAAGGACTTTACTTGCTGTCCCAAGTTTTTTTTTGACAATTATGACCTAATATGATATCAGAAGGTAGGCCAACGTGGGCCTTCTTTTATATTTAATTGACTAATTTCATCCAAATAATTTGGCTGTCCCTGGTGGCTGTCATTTCAAAGTCCAAAGGTTGCGCTCCCTCTGGTGAAAGGTAGTCCTCAAAATGCTCAGAGTCCATACTTGATAAAAATGGTGTAGAGGTAAACAAAATGTGTCACCCCTATAGTGAGCACCAAATGTACAATTCAGTGCAGGGGTGTCAGAATTCAAATGCACAGGTAATTACACACAGAGAAAAGGGTACTGTTTGATGACAGTAGTTTTGAACAAAACAATATAAAAAAAATCATTATCAATAACAGGGCTTTTATTAAACAAATATAAGAGCAGGCTGTAGTATCTGGTATAGCTAGAGGCTCTAGGGGCTTGCTCAAGTAATCTTCTTGGTAGGCTCTTACATCTCTTACAGGAAAAAGATCTCCTTGCAATTAGCAATACTCTTAAGATGTGATCATTCTATCAGTGTTCTCATTGGTGGATTCCCTATATACCAAGGAGCACTCCAAAATTAGTAGACTAAAATGGTGATATCTGAATTGGGCCAAAAAAGCAAAAACTAGAGCTCAGAGTATTTCCTAGAAAAGATGCAACTTGTCAAACTTAGTCTGAATTACTGGCAGATGGCTCTGATAATTATAAATGTCCTATTACTGATGGTTATACGCTGTCACAGGGGCAACATAGAAGAATACAACAAATAAATTAGGAGGCGATAAGTAAATTAAGGCCACAGTGTCATTGTTAAATAAGTTAAGGGAATGAGAGATGAGCTGTTTGAGATTTAAGGATCTAATTAATAATAACCCAATACATTAGGCTTTTACATATAAAAACTTGGCCCATGTGCTAGGTAAGTATGTCAACTAATACAATCCGCTATCTAATTATTAGTAAAGTATGATATTAAATATAAAAATAACATAATTAGATGTTTGATCAAATTAATTACAACACTGGTATTTATGCCATTCCGCCAGTAACCCATTTCAGGTCCAGCAGAACCTGCTAATTCCATGACAAAATGGTGATATTGCCAAAGACCTGAAATTACCTTACAGAGCCTGACTGCAACCATGATGCTAAAGTGACTTTATATCAAGAAAATCCTAAAACATTGTAAATGGTATAATATAAATAATTAGATTCTTACAAAACTCCTGTGGTGACAACTAAGATGTAAGCAACCACCAATGACTTCACAAGGTTCCCAGCCTTCTAACATATATAGTGAGGAGGTGGCACAGCACAAACCTCCCATTTGATACCTGGGACAGATGGCAAGAGTATGCCTGCACCAAGTCCTGATATTGATTATGCAACTCCAAGATAAGTTCTGTCATATGCACCTTAAGGATCATGATAATTTTAACCACTTCATGGATGTATTTAAAGACCACCTGGGAAAATGGTACAAGTCTGGCACCTGGCACTGTGACAATATAAACCAACAGCTATTGGAATGGTTTATTGTTATGCTATAAGAACTGTACCTCAACACTGTCCTCATTGCCCATTTCTTCATATATTGACAATGCCATCAAAGTCTGCCAGCCAAAAAACTAATCACCAGTAAACCTGAGATAGAAAAATAAGATCATGAGGGAGAGACCATCTAATCTACAGCAGATCAGCCCTCCATTTAGGTTCACCTCACAGATGAAAACTTATTATAATCAGGTAAAACAGCTCACTATGCTAGTTCAAAAATGACCTTCATAAAGTAAATTATGATGCCACAGTTGCTTGAGCCCAAACATCATTTCATGCAGTGCTGGAACCCCTGCTGGTGATATAGAGTGGTTCATATAGATGGAAGTGCTTAACAAGAGCTAGCAAAGAAACATGATATACCTCCAGCACCCAGGCAGGCAAATTTTGCCTATCCCATACCTTACAAGTACTACAATCCACTGCTGGTGCCCTATGGAGGAGCGCCAAAAAGTACCCTACCTTCCATATCAAATTCTATGCAGCTCTGCTACCAAATGATCACTATGAGATAGGGCTGATGCCCTACAAACACCCCTATGCGAGACTGCCACCAGAACAGCCTTAACCACCCCTATGACAGGCAAGTACCCATCTGCGCAACCTGAAATGGAACAAGCCTGACAACTTCTCCTGGAAGAAATGTATGCCACTGAAGATTGAAAATAAGGATTAGCTAGAATCAATAATTATGACAGTTAAAACTAAATTTGATGACCTTCTAAATATAAAATAAGAAAGAACTTGAGGAACCATATGGCATACTTATGTTAAAATATGATGAGCCAAAAAATTAACACAACAATAGTCCCTGTCAGACAATTGCCCTCTCAGCTGCCAGATAAGAATGTTGTGGGTTCAAATCAGCTGAGAAGGAGAATATCAGACATTTATTAGTTCGTAATAATAATATCATTTTAAATAATACTAATAATGAGGAAATCGGCCAAAAGACCCCGGCCAATTCTCAGTGGAACCCAGCTAATTGGGGTAACACTAGTTCAAATTCTTCGTGGGCAATTAACTAGAAGTTTAGCAGTCAGATTACTCTGACTTCGCAGCAGACTATTAGACATCCATTGGAGGGATATCACCCAGCCTCTACCAGTCCCAATCCATCACCTACACGGGGACCACCCCCTTTTATAGGCGTGTCCAGGGTCCTCTGAGGTGAAATAATTTTTGAGAAAGGGGATTGGCTCAAATATTAAGTCATTACCTCATGGTTACATCTTACTTAAAATAATTCCCCATTCATCATTCCGCCTAAATAAAGTGAGTTTTCTGAGCTTCAATAGGCCAACTTCACATATTTCATTTTTTGGACTAGTCTAAGCTATTCTGAACTTATTATTGAATTTTTCTCTCGAGCCTTGATACAATCAAATACTGAATAATCTGAGATTGAGAGGGACGTTTTTATCTTATCCCCACAGCCTAATAAAAACTTAAAAACCCTAACTTTAGAAGTTTTTATATTTTTGATATTTTTATTATATTTGTGGTATCAACCCCAATTGTCAGATTTGGGCAAAATAAGCACCAAGCGAGCATCTACACCACCAAAAATCTAATAGTCCCATTTGCTTATCAAAATTTGCTAAGCAGGCCATAGAAAATCTTGAGCCCCAAAGTAACCCAGATATACATCAGTTGTCCCTACAGAAACCCAACAGGTAGTGAAGAAAACAATTGCCACAAAACTTTTGCATACCAAAGCAACCCAGTATGCCAGCTTCCAATATGGTGTCATACCAACACAAATGGATCTCAACTACAAAAATCTTTGAAAAGAAAAGTATTATGGTACCCTTTGACCTGTACAAGTTCAGCTCTGCATTATGACAAGACCTCCACCAAGCTATCAGACTTACGCAATTTTGAAATGGGGGCCTGTAACAGGAATCCCTATTCATCAACATGGGAGCAACCTTCACTATGGGCTCCTTTTCAGATACAGTGTGCCTATCCACCTTGATATGGGCTCCTCACCAGCTATTGTGACCAAAAATTCCTTTTGGACATTGTCTACAAAGGGTTTCCTTCAAAGCAATATGGTTTTCCTAATGGTTAGGGGAACTCAGCAAGCTTTTTGTGGTCAAGTGTTTGATCTCTTGGTGGAGATAGAGGGAAAAATCTTCTATATTAGTGTGTTATTTTGAACTAAAATTACTTCCAGTTAATGCTTTTACAACAGTCCCTAAAAGAATTTAAAAAACCATGCCAACTTTTATTTAAGTCAATGGTTTATGCAGAGAGAAAAGGAAATGAAACCCCTGACCATTATATGTTCTAACTATGATATCCAAGGCTATGCCTGGCCACCGCATAGCCTTGGTTTTCCCTAAGGGGAATACTAAGGCTAAACATGCGATTGTTAGGGTCTCACCCTAGTAAATTGTAAAAAAACTTAGTTTTAAATCTAGATATATAGATGACATTGATACAAAAATGGTAATATTGTTCTCAATTCAAAGTTTTCAAGAATGAACCAAAGGTCAATATTATTTAATCTAAATAATTTATTAAAATTTCACATCACAGTATCTCATCAGACATTCTAGAATGGATCTAGATGTTTTCTTCAAGTTTTAAAATTCTTTGTAGGCCCCAAGGCCCAAGTTGTCTGTGGACTCCATTGGATCTTCCCAAGCACAATTTCCCAGTTTCCATACCTAAAAGTATATAAACTAGCATGCAAAGGTGCTTAGAGAAATTTCATCATATATAATCCCCTGATAAAATAATAAGATTTGAAATACTTTTTATAAATTTCAGAATCATCTTGTTTAGAAAATCGGAAATCTGGCACCATGGACGTCAGGAAGGACACCAGAGCTAAACAGTTTAGCACTTACGCGCTGCCACTCCTTAGGGATGAAACCCAGCTGATAATATTCAGTGCAGGAATCTCTTTGAGTGCTGTACATCCTAAGACACCTGCATAGCCAATGGACTCACAAATTTATATTTAAGGCTCTACCCTGTTTGGGGGCTATAGCTTTAGCCCTGTTAGCAAACCTTCCAGAGCAACCATTAGAAGGTAATGTCTGATACATTAGGCAAGTTTATTTAAAATCTTCCTTTTCCATGGATGATGATTCATATCATGATGGAAAACAGGCTTGTTTGGGTCTGTTACTTTTTCCCTACAGCCAAAATCCTTCACAAGTTAAGGGTTTATTTTTCAACACCAGCCCTATAGGGGATCGTTGTCCACAAATCACTCTAATGAACACCGCCAAATTCAGTCAGGTTTGGCATGTCCAGGCTTACCTAACAATGAACTCACTGACTTGCCCACTCCCAAAAACATCCAATGTAAACACCCCTTGCAAGAGTTCCAACTCTGATATACCGCGCTTCACCCACCATTACTGCATCCCCCATCTTACCTGTCCCACCAGTAATGACCAGACAGAAGCCCACGTTGCCTAGCTGGCTATATGTCCAGAAAATTTGGACTTTATGCTGCAAAGTTACCCAGCACCGTCAGAAGACTAAGAAGATTCAACCTGTCTAGATGGTTCCAAAGGCGCCTGCATCTGATTTAGCAAGGGCCTCCAAGTTGGCTGCTCATTAACCTCAAGCGATTGCCACAGGGTCCAAGCAGATGAACACTACCACCGCTGCCACTGCCAAGGATAGAATTATAAACTGGTGATGTGACGGTCAAGGCTATGCCTGATCATCACATAGCCTTAGTTTCCCCTAAGGGGAATACTAAGGCTAAACAGGCGTTTTGTGAGAGTCTCAACCCTTAAAACGATAAGATTTTTAATTTTAAATCAATTTATGTAAACAACATTATGCCAAAGATGGCATATAATGGTCTTAATTCAAAAGTTTCAAGAACGAATCCAAAATCAATATAATTTAATTTAGAAAATTTTAATTAGAAATTTTTGAAACATCCGAGTATCTCTTCAGACAGTCTATAATGAGCCTAGATGTGAATTTTGACATTTGAAATTCTTAAATAATTCCCTCAAAGGTCAAGTTTTCTGCGGACTCTGTAGGATCTTCCCAAAGCACAATTCCACATTTCCCATACCTTAATGTATATAAACTAGCAAGTGAAGTTGCTTTGAGCAACTTTGTCTCCTAAAATCCCCCTAATAAAATATTACATTTTAAAATAATTTTTCTAATCTTTATAACCATCTTGTTTTGAAAATAAGAAATCTGGCGCCATGGACATCAGGAAGGGCGCCCCAAAGCTAAACCAAAGTAGCACTTGTGTGATGCTGCTCCTTAGAAATGAAGCCCAGCTGATAATATTCAATGTAGCAATCTCTTTGATAGTAATGCAACACCTAAGATACCTGCATAGCCAACAGACTCGCAATTTCGTTTTTTAAGCTCTATTCTGTTTGGGGGCTATAGCTTTAGCCCTGTTGAAAAACCTTCCAGAGCAACCATTAGAAGGAGATGCCCGTTACACTAACTCAGAGAAGCCAACTGACACCCCTGTGCAACTGTTAACCCATTTGTGAAATGAACTAGCAGAGAAAATTAATGCCTTAACCCATTTGGATGATCAATAGAGGGAGAAATTAACACAGCTCCTTGAACAATCCAAGATTTTTTTCTGACATAATGGTGATGAAATTCCCTTCTCAACCCTGGGTTCACATACCATTGATGTTGCTGACACTAAACCCATCACCAGATGCCCTTACCAAATTCCTTAAGCATAGGAAAATTCATTAAAGTAGAAATCAAGTAGGGGCTGACCAGTGGCCTCAATGCCCATTAAATTGCCATAAGCATCCCTTATCATAGGTTGCCCCAAAAAAGAATGTAAAACTCCAGTTGTGTGCCAAATACATTCCTTTGAACCAAGTAACTAAAAATGCTTACCCAATGCCACTAATTGAAATTATTATAATGCCCTGTGTAGGTGCACAATATTTTATTAAAACTGATTTATTCTCTGAATACTAAATGGCAATGGAGGAGGATTTATTTTATAACAGCATTTGTCATCAAATTTAGACAATTTGAATGCACATAACTACATTTAGACTTAATGGAGCTCCAAGAACATTCCAAAAAGTATGGAAAAATTATTTATGGTATGACAAATCAATATGTTATTGTCACCTTGATAAATATTAATGTCTTATATGCCAATTTCCAGCAACACATATAAGACTTAGGAGCAGTACTCTGGCATATTAAAGAAACAAACTCTGGCATTAATGAATAAAAGGCTGATGCTCTGCGATAGTGAGTTGAAGCTGCTAGGATACATTATCTCACTAGAAGGTAAGTCCTCCAACACTTCTAAAGTAGAAGCCCACTTCTACATGGCTGATCTAAACGATGATGAAAACTCCTGAGCTTCCTGATAATTGTCAACCATAAACTGGTTTTTATTTCAAACTTCAGTAAAGTAGCTGCCCATTGTTTTGACTCCAGAAGAAGTGAACCACTTGAGAATTTTCCAACACCTCCTACCAGAGTTTTGGCAGCCTAAGAAATGCGTCAGTCCAAGCTCCCATCATGATCTTCCTGGACTTTAAATAGAAATTTCAGGTGTTCATGGATGCCAGCAATTAAGCTATTGGAGTCATGTTTACTCAGTTACAGGAAAATAAGTACCTAACTGTCAAATTTCTTTATAAAAAATTTTCTCTGGAAGAATAAACCTACTTGACATATTACAAAGAAGTTCTGGAGGTGGTATTTGACCTTTGGAAATTCCAGTATTACCTGTTGGACCAGTGTATCACTGTATTTACTGACAATTTTGGTGCTGAGTTTTCTTCTGAACAATTTAATACTGAGCTTATGCCAAGTATGTTGACAGTGCAAGCTAATGAATTTGACTTAAAATTTGTGCATCTTCTTGGATGGCTCAATACTGTGGCAGATAAACTATTGAAAATTCACAATAACCTAGCAAGATCAGCAATCTTTCATATGAGGAGAGTGATCTAAAGTTGTAGATCCTATAGGTATAGAAGTTCTTGGAAGATTTTGAAGTGCCAAATGATATTTAGTCATACAGTTGTAAAAAAATGTTGCTCAAAAGTTTTTATCTTTGAAGATCACTTGTAAATATGCATCAAAGGATCAGTCGCTCAGGTGTTTTTAAGTATTAATGCATGTAGCAGTTGAAAGAGGAACACAACAACGTTGGACACTTTGGAGCACAAGATACCTGGTTGAGATTTTTCTGATGTATACTGGTAGCCAAACACCTACACCAAATCAGTAGCTAAGCAGCCACCTGCCATGCCTTCCAAGTCTCTGCTAAGCCATCAGGTTCCCAGAAGCCCCTGAACCATATAGTGACACCTGGACTATTTGGTATTTGGGGCCTTGACTTATGGGACACCTAAGAGCTGCAACTGATGGGTCAAAGTATATCTTAATAGCCAGCTAATACTTCTGCCTCTGGCCTGTAGCCAAGGCAGTTCCCTGGGCTTAAGCGGCCACCACAGCCCAATTCTTATATGAAAGAATGTTTGTTATCTTTGGACCACCCCATTTTATCCTAACTGACCAGTATCTCATTTCAATAATAAGCTTATAGGGATATGATGGCCCAAGTACACTTCTGGCACTCCATGACAACAGTGTACAACACTCAGTTAACATTTTGACCAAATGGATGAATCAAAAGTTGATTCACGCTCTGGTATGGAGCAATACTGACAACCATGAAAATTGGCCCAATCACTTACTCACCATTCTTTGGGAATGCCAAACAGGAATCAAATTACTACTAAGTATACATCATAAAAATTACTGTTTAAATAAATTTCAGCCTAACCTGATAGCTAAGAAACTCAGTGTCTGACTTCTGTTAACTTGCTAACTCAAACAGTCTAGCACAGAGAAACTGGCACAGAGTCATGCCCACCAAATGAAGATCAACTAAAACAATTGTCTCAAAACCCTCTAGGTCTTTATAACGTGCGACTTTGTACTCCCATATCAGAACAAACCTATGAACACCTGTTCCAAGAAGAATTACCCACACACAAAGGGAAGTTTTGAATTACCAAAGTACTCCCTTATGGGAACTACAGCCTAGAGACCCTTGATAGAGTACCATACCAGTCTACCATCAATATAAATCATCTCAATATATATAATATATAAGATAGGTGGAGTATCAAACAGGATAACAGTATGCCAGTATTTGTGAAAGTAGAACTATGCCTTCTGATAAATATTTTTATCCTGAGTTCCACCAATTCTCCTATAATATTTTAGGCTCTTTAAAGCTCCCCAAAAAACAGGTATAAAATATCTCATTAGTTTCATAAGGAAGGATTGTATTATAGAGTTTAAGTTTTTGTTGAGTTTCTTTACATTCCAATTTTAAAGTTCTTTTCTCTGGATTTTACTTCCATAAATTAGCCATTATCAGAGACAACTGATGGCTTGTTGGTCCAATGAAATATGACAAATACGCTACTCTGCCATCAGCGGCTTGGATCCAGCGGAATCTGTTTGTTACATGACAAAATCAAATCAACAAATCACCAACCACTTGTAAAAAATTAATTCTATCAAATTGACCATATCACCAACACCTTTTATAAACCATTTGAACTATTAAATCAACTAAAATCCACCCAACCCTTAAGCAAATAAATTTAGCCTATCAGATAAATTAAATAGCACCAAACTACTACTAAAACATCTCTATATTTTTGTTTGCATATGTGACACATCATCTTCTAAACTAATAGACCAGTTTTACTCTAAGTTGGCACATATATTTTTATAGGTAGGGGACCAACTTAGGAAGGTTTATTATTAAACTCAATAATTGCTAAATAAATATAAAAAAGCAATTGAATTTTATACAGACTGACAATAGGGTGTCAAGTAAGCATATACTAAGTTGTAGGCACTTAAATTGAACTCAATTGTCTAAACTACTCAAATATGAAACATAATGTCCTTTTATACAAAGCGTATCCAAAGTAAATGAAATTTACACTTACTTTCTAATATCATGCATAAAGCTTGTAGGGCAAGTTTTGAGAATAATCATGCAACTGACCCTGCAGGGCCAGGCTCTTCAAAGTACCCCGTGGGATAAACTTAATGGCTAAATACTTAATTAGCTTTTGCAAATAATCCAGTCAAACTAGAAACATTAAGTAAGAAAAGTGATACTTAAATAAAAATATAAAGAGTTCTAAATATAAGACTAATGAAATTTGGGATATGGAAAAATGTGACAGTTTAATCTAGAAGTAAGTGAGCTAAACGTTCCAAGTATAATAATGGAGAACTTAGTAAATTGTAATATGTAACCATTAATATTTTTTGAGCTTTAAAGAATAGGTTTTACAGCGCACCACATATAAATTAACGTTTAGGAATTAGTAGAAACAATTGGAATATTAACTACTAGATAGTAAGATAATTAGTTAAATTAAAAACCAAGGTCAAGGCGTCACCAATATTAGGGAAAAAACCACAGAGCCCCATCTATGCCTCAACTGGGGTTTCATGGCTGAGATCTGCTATATCTGAGAGTGATGGGTCAGGGTAGCACGGAAAAGGCAGTGATTAGTTCACATTGCCTATATAATTTTGGGTTTTTTATGGCAGGTGCAGGGTTAAACCCATTTGAGGTGAGCGCTGTGATGCTGGAACCTTTGGCCTTTTTGAAGTGGAAAGTTCTAAACCTCTAATAGGTTGAGAGATGAGATTATCTTTGCAAGTTTCCTCAATAAAGTCCTGTAAATTCTCTTGACATTAATTTTGATTTTCATATTTTTTAGCAGCGCAACTAAAGCAAGTCACTAATGTGAGAGTTGAATTGGGGTCAAGATGAAAAGGTTTGCTTTAATAAGTTTGAAACTTCTAAACAAATTTGCTAAACATAGCCTTAGCATTCAGCTGAAGCTGAGGAAACCCAAACTGTACGGATAGCATGTGATGTGAAATCTTTGTTTATTGTTCAAGAGTTTTGACAGCTCTTTTAGAGCCAAATTGTACTTTGCTGAAGTTGTTCCTGGAAGCAAAACTGCAGATTCGAGATGGGCAGGGAGCCCTAAGCTTTTACAAGCCAGCTGATGCAGATGATGACATGTATTGATACCATGCCTATTCCCCTTTAGTGAAATTAAGTAGGACAGATTTAATGTAGGTCTTCATATACCAATTATCTTTAAACTTTCATTTTTAGTAAACCTAGCCACCTTAGTTGACTGGGGGATTTGAACTCTTCATCATCAGGTAAACCATGATAACAGTTATAATAATATTTATAAAATTATATAGAGTTAAAAAATGGGCTGGAAAATGCAAAATGATTGCAAAACATTTGCCTCAGCTGGTCCAAGAAAATATCAGAACTGTGGAGATTATCAAAAATGGAAAGTGAGTTCAGAGTTTTATACAATAAATTTAAGATTGGTGAAATGATGCATACTGGGTTTTTGGCTTGCTTCATTGCATAAAAAATTAAATAAGCAATTTGAGAACCTTGAAAATCCTTGAGTAAAATTTTGGCATGGAGTGCAGTAAGCTGGCAGAGCGCAAGCACCAGAGGCATTAGGTTTCAGGTGGTACATGATAGGCAAAATTTTCATTGTAAAAATGGTAAATAATTGCCAGGGGTCAGCTCCATTGCTGGGTCTAGAGAATAACCTGCAGCTATGGCCAGGATTAAAAACAATCAATTTTGGATTTGGAAAAGATAATTTGTCAGAAAAGGAACGCTACTGCTGGTTTTGATAGCAGAGGCTCAGGTGATAACTAGTTCACTCATAAGAAACATCATTTTTCTTTCCGCTCAAACTTACTTTTGAGCAAATTCCAATAAAAAGTTAAATAAGTTTATTTTATCCACCGTCATCTGGCCACGTCCACTTCCAACTTGATGTCAATGGATTCTCCGCCTGCCAACCCAGTGTGGGGCAGCGGTGCTCCGCCCCTAGAATTTTCCACCCTGCAGGGAAATATGTGTGAATGAGCTCAAATAGCCCACCAAACTCCTCTGGCCGATTTGTCCCCTTGGGACTAGGCATTCCACCTAGCGTGCATCCACCCATCTCGCCCTCACCCTCTTGCCCTTCCTCAGTCCAACATTCACTTTTGTCTCTGTGTCAACTATGGGCGGTTATTCCCATGTCTGACAAAGCAATCGTTGAGCTTGCCACTACTGCATTTGCACCAGCGGGTTTTATTAATTTCCGCCCTTTTAAGGGCTATTTTGACATAGGCTTCCAGATGGAGGAAGACGCTGCAGCAGCAGCTTCAACTTTATTTATTTACAAAAATACTCCTATCCCTACTAACCATACTCGCCTCCCATCTGACACCACACTGGTGGTGTCATTTGCATCCCTCCCTTCCCATCTTCCCCCCAACTTTTGTATGATCAGCTGATGACAGGGCTTATGGCTTATGGTACTCATCCCAACCTCGTCTTTGCTGTTCCCTCTGGAGAAGAGCGCCTTGCTGTCCCTCACGCAACTGCTACCATAATACCACACCACCCTGCCATAGCCCACCAGATCCCCATGCTCATATTAAAGCAGTGCCTGAGCATTTCTTTTGGGCTTATTTTAATAATGGTCGCCAAATTGTCATCTCTGCTTTGGGCTTAACCATTAAAAAAAATCCTGCCCCCATGCCACTTCCGCTGATACAGCTTTGGAGCCCTATTCAGCAGATTCCAAATGGGGCAGTTTGCTGCCCCTACCACTCAACAATCCCGTTTGATGGGCCTGAGTGGGAAATCAGCCCCAACCATATTAACTACCCACATCAGCCCACCCAACTCTTCCCCAGCCAATCAGAGTCAGGCTTGGACCACCCTACATACCCAAGCAGCTAATTCACCTCCTAACCACCCAAATTCATCCACTATTATTGTAAACCAAAATTTATGGGACCTATTGGCCAAGATTGATAATTCAGGTAACGTTATCATGAGTGAGGACTCTGGTCAACCTCTTGGCCAATTCAATTATGGTTGGGCCAAATTTTTCATTTCTGATTTTGATGATAGATCATCCACAAACGCTTCACTCCTAAGCTCAATGCTTTGCCCTTACCAAAGTGACCGCCAGTTCGCCTTAGCAGCAATGGCCTCCCCCCAATGCCCAAACCTACTCAAAGCGGTGGCCCAATCAGTGGCTCAATACCAACTTGGGCTGCCCACACTCTACTTCCCCCTGATTTCCCCGAATCACCTGCAGCAAAATCTAAAAGTTGTTTGATGATGCTGAAGTGGCTGTCATGCATGTTGCTAAACTAGAGGAATTAACCCATCCACTAAAATCACCTGCACAAGTATCTCCAATTTTGCACAGCTCCCCAATGCCCACATTCAAGCTGAGCATCACTTAGTAGAGTTTGTTGAAGCAGTCTACCATGCTGATCTCGATGAAGAGGTGGAGAACTCTTACTACACTGCCATCCACCCACACTACGCTGATGCCCCAACGCTCTGGATATCCGCTTTTGTCCGTTTCTTCAACCAAAATGACATTGTCATGGTGGATATGTCTACAAAAAACCCGCCTGACCCCCTCACCCTCTGCCATGGTGGGTTAGCAGTTTCCGCCACCTCCTGGTTGGAAGTTTTTGTTTTTTCTTCCCGTTCATTATTTGAATCAGGTTCTTTTGTTTTGTTTTGATTTTTGGTACTTTCCATCCCCTGGTCAGTGTACCTCAAATAAAATCTAAACATAAGAAACATCCTAATAAGAAGCAAAAAAGCTGGTATGACAAAAGAGTCTGCAGGCAAAGACAGCTCTGCACGCCACCCCTTAGTCTCACTAAGGTTGTGAGAAAAACAGGGAGAATAATGATGGAGATTGGTAGCATGGTCGTTGCAATTAGATTTTGGTTCATATTGCCCGCAGCAACCTTGATTAAACCATATTAAAGATGGAACGTGGGTTTCCAGTTATTCCATGATATAAAACTATACTTATTAGTTGCTATTAAATAGAATAGTAAATTAAATTAAAATAAAAGATTATAACATTATTGGCAAGAATGGCGTAAAAATATCTGAGGGATCTCTTCTTGGCATGTATGAGTAAAATGATAGAACAATAGAGGGCCCTGGCGGAATCATTTTCACATCATTCAATCAGTGCATCAGCTATTTCAAGTAGATTAAATTAAAGAGTTCCCAGTAAAGAATGTGCGCCACTAAGAGATTTTATAGGTCATTCAAACTTGATAGTTCCTGGTATTTATCAAAAATACTTCTGGACTTATTAGCTGATGGAAGTAATCAATATTCTCCAATAGAGGCAGGTCATTGATTACCTGATGTATTTGAAGTTCTCCCAGTGAAATCAGTAAATATACACAGATTAAGGTGGGCATCCTCACTGGAGGGATCAGGATGGATGAAAAGTCATCCAATCTTACTTTGTTGTCAAAGTTCATAGAGTACTCAGAAAACCTGTCTGGGAGCACCAATTTTGTTGGCTAGTTGGGAAAAGCCAACTGAGCCTTTGGGTCTAAGCTTTACAAAGTACCTGATGGGATAAACCTTGTGTTAAATATAATTTGGCTTTTGCAATATAGCTAACCAACAACTAGATATAGTTTGAAAAAATGATACTTTTATAGGATAGAAAGAGTACTATAAAAAGTGCTAGTAAAAACTGGTATATGTGAAAATGATCCAGTTTATTCTGGAGATAGTTAAGCTTGATGTTCCACCATAAGTTATTGGACCACTCAGCAGATTTTAATAATGATACAATGATATTTTTAAGCCTTAAAGAATAGGTTTGGCGGCGCACCACATATAAAATAAGAATTTAGGAAATATTAGAAACATATGGATTATCAAAAAGATATTAAATAGAAAAATTATTTAACTAAATTGTAAACCTAAGGGAGGATACCACAGTGGTAGAATATGGACTCACTACCACTGCCTCCATGAGTTTGATCCTGGTAGATGAACTTTAGTTAAGGGATGATCATGACAGTGTTGTATTGTGCACCAATGCCCTGAACTGAGATAGCTATGCAATCCATGGAGTTCCTGGCCTATCATACGCCATGCATGGAGGTTTTCCAGGTTTTATCCTCTTTTCCCATTTCTTCAATTCCTTTTTCAATTTATTGTGGGGAAGGCCGACCATGGGACGGACACTTCCAAATATGACTCAGAAGAGACAAAACTTAGTACCAGGGGAGGCACCCCAGAGAAGCGACGCTATCTCTTGTTGACAGCGGGAACGCCATTTATGGGGAGAGGGAGGAAACGTGTGAAGGGCCATAGCCACAATTGAGCACGCGTGGAGGAAGGGGTCTGATTTGATGAACCAGACTGGGAACCAGGAGGAGACCAGCTGTCGGCGACGCGGTGGGAGGTATCCAAACATCCATGCTTGAAAGTGGTCCACCAATTGAGACCGGAATATGTGAACAGTTTCTGGGAGGGTGGGGGTGGAGCCTGCGATGGCATCTAAGACAATCGTGTGAATGGTCCACATGGTGATTGCAACCACCAAAGCACAAAGGGAGGGCGGAAGGGGGAGGCCATTGATAGAGCAAACATATCTCTTGACAGACTGAAGGGATGCGTTTGATACTGGCCTAGAAGACGTTGAACTTCGCGCCATATCACTTTAGAGGTGGGGCACTTCTCCAGGCGGTGGAACAGCGTTCCATACTGGCCGCACATGACACAGGATGAGTGTAAAGCATTAGAGCGCTCAGCTGTGCGATACACCCGCCTCAGGCAGCACCACACACATGGGAGCGGACTTGAGGTTGCAACAGAGGGTGATGTACATATTTCCAGATATTTTTGGGTCTCAATGGAGTAAGGGATGCCCATCATGTCCAGGTAGTCCACCCTGTATAGGACATGGGGTCGAATGGGGATCAAGCCATCATGGATGGGTAGCCCCTGTACCTCTTGTGTGAACTGAGGAGAGGGACGGCCTCTTTGGGTTGTATGTCTGCTAATACGAATTCTCCACTCAGCGCTCCACATGGAGAGTAGGATTCGTTTGTAGTGGGTTTTAGTCCCGTGAGGACCTGTGGCCCTTGTGTGTGAAGCGAGGTATTTCATCAGGGAGTGGGGGTTCAATGGATTGTTGAGGCTCAAGGCGCGGAAGTTGGAGCGGGCTGCGCGGGACCAGTGTTGGGAGGGGAGTGTAGGGGTGGTGACGGCCGCAATCCAAGTGCCCAGGATCTTGGCGGCATGGGCTTTGAAGTCAAGCAGGCCCATGCCACCATGATGTTGAGGGCCAAACATGACCTCTAGCCACACTGGTGGAGGGCGGCCCGACCAAAGCCATCCCTGCAGCAAGGCGTACAAGGATTTGTAGAAGCTTGGGGAGAAGGGGATGGCATGGGCTCCAAACCAGACTTTGGAGAGGAGCATAGAGTTGGCTAAAACAACCCTGCCAGTAAGGGAAGTAGGGTGGGCTCTGAGAGAGGCGATTCGCTTCGTCACATTATCCAGAATATGGCACTCCATTACTGCTGATGCGTATCTGCCTGCCTCCATCCACACGCCCAGATGGCGTACTGGTCCTATGGTAGGACGTGGCACAAAGGGGAGCACCAGTGGGGCGGTGTGTTTTGAATTAGTAGGGCGAGGACGTGGGCGAGCAGATGGGCTGGGTTGGGAACTAATTGCTGGGGTCCAGCAGTTCTGAAGCTGACTAAGGAGAATGATTTCAGTTTTGGAAGCGTTCAGTGCCACGTTGCTTACCCGGGAATACTCCTGGATGAGAGCTTCAAGCGCGCGTGCATCTTGATTATCAGACACCCCAACCACACAATCATCTGCAAACGCCATTATCTTGACTGGGACTTGGCCTGGTACGTGGACCCCAGTGAGTTGGGCATTCAAATTTCGCAGTAGTGGGTCAAGGCTGAAGTTGTATAAGAGTGGGCTGAGGGGGTCCCCTTGTCGCAAGCCCCTTTGAGGGCGGACTACTTCCGTTAGGAAGCCAGGGCCACGCACTGCCATTGTTGCAGATTCCGTGAGCAGCATCACCCAGTTGATGAAGCGAGGGGTAGGCATTGATGGAGGCAGGCCCTGAGGTATTCCCAGTTTACTCTATCATAGGCCTTTTGTTGGTCCAAGAATACAAGTGCCCCAGAGGCTGTGGACTGACATACATTAGCCACAGAGTGCACGATATCCCAAATTGACCTTCTGGGGATGAAACTGAATTGTTCTGGGGAGATGGTGGTGGATGCTACATCCCCTAAACGGTTAACCATGATTTTTGTTAAAATTTTGGTGTCTGTGTTTGTTAGAGAAATGGGGGTGTTAGTTGGCTAAGTCTAGCTTATCCCCTTTCTTGAAGAGTGTGACAATGAAGGCCTCATGTTCTCCTGGTAGGAGGCACATTTCCATCAGGCTTTGGTTAAGTGAGGCGAGCAGCAATGGGGATATATATTTGAAATATTTTTTGTAGAACTCATATGGAATGCCATCTGGGCCTGGGCATTTTCAGTTTGGTGCACTGCAAATGGCTGTCCATAATTCGTTCAGAGTAATTAAATTCATTATTTCTGGGTATCAGAAAATGGAGCAGATGTGGGCTCAGTTGAGAAATTCCGCCACTTTGGCCGGCTGAATTGGGTCAGATTGGTACAACTTGGAGTAATACTGTTGCATTTCAATTGCCACTTTGGCTGGTATATCTGCAATGGAATTATCCGATCTTCGCACCTGTGTGCAGGCCACGCTCTAGCGTGATGCAAAAAGAAATGTGCGGTGCACTTGTCACCTTTTGTGATGCGTGTATGGCCCTGTACTGAACACAAACCCGATGTTTGTGTTGTATTTCAAGTGCATTGAGGTGGGCAGCTGCCTCAGCCCACTTCCATCCCCATGCAGAGCTGTATCCTGTAACTGGGATGTTGGACTCCAAGTGTGCCAATTCTTCCAGAGTGCACAAGATAACCGCTGATGTGGCTTGTGAGCATCTGGAGGAGAGATGGCTCAGAGCCCAGGAATGGCGAGGATATTCAACGTCCCTAGTGTCATCTTTGAAAGTTGCCCATGTGGAAATGGGGTCCGCGCAAAACGGTGCAATAAACTTGGGTGGCTTAAGCATGGTCAGCAAGGGCAGCTTCAGTGAAGCCCACATCGATGTAGTGGCCCTCCACTGATTCATGGATGGTGGTGTTAATTCGCTGCAAAGTATGAGAAGTATACCTCTGTATAGAATTCAACAGGGTTATGCCCATAATAAAAAAGCGAAGCGTGGGAGAGGGTTGAGCGAGGTAGAGCTTTTTGCGCTCTAGTTTCGGCCCATTTCTTCTTAACATCAGCAATAAACGCCACTTCACGGGGATCAGCTTTGGGTAGCGTTGGTGCCAGAGGTTTTTGCCACGCCCCAGTGGCTCCTTTGGTATGTTTGTGTTTGCTTTGGGCTGCAATTGCGGGTTGAGTGTGAGCTGGTGGTTTGGACAAGTTTGCAGAGTTCCCTTGTTGCTGGAATGTTACAGCTTTCGCTGGCGTTATATTAAATTGAGGGGCGGTTTTTTGGGCCTCGCTAAATTGGGGAGGCCCATCCAGATTGGAATTAACTCCAGCTAGTTGGGAGGAGGGAGATGTTTCATCACCATCCCAATCTATTTGGGTAAATTCAGCCCGAGTATTTGCTGTGATTTTGTGGGCAAAACTCATTGGCTGATTGGTGAATTGGTCGTTTTCAGCATATTGAGATAAAGTGCCAAATTGAGAAGTGCCAATTATGGGGTTTAAATGGGACAGGTGAGATTGGAACTGGTGTGAAGTTCCAAAATCCGAACCATTTGAATCCTCATTGGGAAGAGTAGATTGTCCCAATTTGGTGCTTAGTGAACCAGAATGAGCGGCTAATCCAACCTTACATCCGAGGGTTTGGGGGCCAGGTGATTGTTGGGCCTCACTAAATTGGGGAGGCCCATCCAGATTGGAATTAACTCCAGCCAATTGGGAGGAGGGCGATGTTTCATCACCATCCCAATCTATTTGGGTAAATTCAGCCCGAGTATTTGCTGTGATTTCATGGGCAAAACTCATTGGCTGATTAGTGAATTGGTCGTTTTCAGCATATTGAGATAAAGTGCCAAATTGAGAAGTGCCAATTATGGGGTTTAAATGGGACGGGTGAGATTGGAACTGGTGTGAAGTTCCAAAATCCGAACCATTTGAATCTTCATTGGGAAGAGTAGATTGTCCCAATTTGGTGCTTAGTGAACCAGAATGAGCGGCTAATCCAACCTTACATCCGAGGGTTTGGGGGCCAGGTGATTTTTGAGCCTCACTAAATTGGGGAGTCCCATCCAGATTGGAATTAACTCCAGCCAATTGGGAGGAGGGCGATGTTTCATCACCATCCCAATCTATTTGGGTAAATTCAGCCCGAGTATTTGCTGTGATTTCATGGGAAAAACTCATTGGCTGATTAGTGAATTGGTTGTTTTCAGCATATTGCGATAAAGTGCCGACCTGAGAAGTGCCAATTACAGGGTTTAAATGGGATGGGTGAGATTGGAACTGGTGTGAAGTTCCAAAATCTGAACCATTTGAATCCTCATTGGGAAGAGTAGATTGTCCCAATTTGGTGCTTAGTGAACCAGAATGTGCGGCTAATCCAACCTTACATCTGAGGATTTGGGGGCCAGGTAGCTGGGTATCGCCCCTCATGGAGGGAGCCAGAAACACGGCGTCAGCAATAATAGATGGGGCTGAATTAGCTGACACAATGGGGGAGGTGAATGCCTGGATGGGCTGAGTTGCATTCGACTGAGCAGACGCCATTAAAACAGCGTGAGTGATGGCCTCCTTGGTTGGAGGGGGCCCAGCGGGTTGGTGGGAGGCAGCGCACACAGAGCTGTTAGGCGTGCAGGTTGCAGAAGTGCGATCAGGTGAACTGGCGCTAGTTGGAGTAGCTCCAGGTTGGGGGTGGTGCCTGCTTTCATGGCTGCTGCTTGAGAGCGGGTGATTCTGGTTGACCCTGAGGTGGGTAACCGAGGGTTGCTTCGTTTGGGGTGGTGCTGGCTCGTTTGGCATAGCCTACGGGTTCTTTTGCGGGGTTTCCTGCCATATTTGCTAATAGTTTTCGTAAATCTCTTTAGTGGAGCTAAATTTCAGGCTAAATTGATTTTCAAAAAGTGATGCTTAGCAGAAAGAGATTAAGTCTAAGAAATATAGATAACCCAATTATTTCTACTAAAGTGATCCTTAATAAGTATAGATGGGGCATGGAACACCAAACAAACCATATCATTAACTGTTGCAACATTAAAACTAATCAACCACATTAAAGTGATCCTTATTCTTTTCTAAATTTTAATAAATCATCAATACCTAATTTCATAAGTTGCACATTAGGATGATGTTTGGTGACTTCAATCTTTTATCCGATATCAAATCATCTGTCTGAATTCAGTTTTACTAGTAATTTTTTTCTAGTACCCTTTAGGCTTGCCTTATTAGTCAATGTGCCTGGTAGCACCAAATAACCTCTTTCTATCAGAAAGCCTGCCCATATACCCACCCTGCTTATCTTGCTGTATGTTGAGAGGATAAGGCTACTATGCAGAAAAATTACTTAATTACACCAGCAAAACTGCAAATTTTAACTCTAGTTTGGTTTTTTTATTATTGACGCCCTAATTTCCCCAAATTTCCAGTTAATAAAACCAAGCTCTTGCATATTCTCTTCCCTTTTTTAACTTTTGTGGTGCAATCTTTCATTTTTACTACAAATTTTACTTTTCTGATCCCTCTATTTCTGATTATCACTCTTTCCATTTCCTCAATTCTCCTTTTTTATTTTATATATTGCAGTTAATGGATTGACAGGCCTCAAGGGTATAATAAATCTTGTTTTAGAAACTTTGAAAAACTTCCAATTGATTAATTAGGGAGCAGCTAATCATGACGTTCCCCAGTAAATCTTCCAAACCTGAATTCTTGTGATGGGTTTGCGCTTTGATTTTTCTTTAATATGTGACACTAAACCTGCAACCCAATAACTTGTTAAAGCACTCAGGAATACCGCAGTAACCTCCCCCAAAGCCAAAACCATATAAATACCAATGCCTTCACTTATGAGGGTACTAGCCTATTTTGTTCTCCTTTTCCCCTAGTATATTAAGAACATTTGCCTCTTGAATTGTTTTAAATTTTCCATTTTTGTCAAGGAAACTTGAGGATTATGGTGCGCATTGCAGCCAACATTCTACCACTAAATTAGCTGACTCCTTGATGATAGAGAAAATAGGAGCCATAATCATCCTGCTTGCTTTAGCCTCAGGTAGTTCCTCAGTAACTGTGCAGTGATCACCAAAGTAAACTTGGGCTCCCCTGTGCCTCACATACCAATTCTTCTTTTTTCTAGTTTAATAAAATTATGGTTGGTAATTATCATTGTTGGGTAGCAGGGGATGAAATCCAATTGTCCAAATAGAATTCAGAGCAACTGAAGCCAGGCGCAAGGATATTAGGTTAGTTAATAAAAGGTCTTAAACTAAGGAGAAAAGCCTTTTAATTGGCATATATTCTTTTATCTTTGCTATTATAATATTGGCAGCCAAAATATCGGCAAAAAGAATGTAACATATTGTTTTTCTCAAACAAAATATATAGGAAACCAGGTAAGAGCTCTCAGTGAAAGTCTCCAAGCGCTTCCAAGCCAAGATCTATACTAATTTTCAACTCAAGAATTCTGTAGCATTAGGTTAAATTTTTTGAATTAACAAAATTAAAGTGCTTACATCATGTTTGAACTCTGACGTCAGGAGTTTTTGGTGATTATATTTGAGGATCATCTATGAAAGTAATATTGTCCAAACCCTTATATTGGGTTCAAATCCTATCATCAGTTTAACTTGAATATTCAGTTTGAGCCAGAACTAACAACGTCCCTTTCTAAGTATTGGCGTAGGGGTATAAATGGTTACAAAAATTTACTGTGTACCTGAATATCACAGTTGCCTAAGCGGCCTCCACAATTGAGTGTGAACACCCCATTTATACTTACTTTATAGGGTCCTAACCAATTTATACCTAATCTGATATCACGTCCACTGGCTCAGTGATTTTAGAAAAGGACTAAACCGCCTGGCTGAAAAGTATGCAGAAGAGCATAATTGTTAAAGCCAATTGGTTTTCTGGTGGTGGTAGCAAAAAAATCTTTGGAAGCCAAGGCCTGAAGTCAGATACTTTCTCTCAGCGTAACAGCTCTTGACTGCCAAAGTCTGAAAATGGGCTCAAAGCTGAAAATTAGTGGATAGGTCAAAAAATGAAAAGATAGAGGGAACATAGACTACTTTATGATGTTAGAAAGCGTCAATATCTATAGGGCTCATGGGCGCATGGTGCTTCAGGGATCTTCATGGCCCCAAGTGATCAGGATCTTTTACTGTATTCAAGATCAACTGCCTGTATGGTGCCCTCATTGTAATGTGTCGCCCTCATGACTGCAGCAGTAAAGCAGCGCCTCTCACGATTAGGGAAGCGGGTACAGGATTCCTTAATGTGATTACATCAATTCTTGTACGTGTGATGATTCCTGATCAAATCTAGTTTTGGTGCCTTCATGATAGAGTTCCGTTTGTGCCGATTTGAGGTTCAATTGGTTAAGGATCAGTTTGGGAGCAGGGATTTTGGCATGCTTGTCATCTCAAATCCTGATAACGACCCCCTCAAGATCCTGTTGGAGGGGGTATAGGGCTGGAGGAACCGGCCATGCACTCAATTCACACTGTCCCTGATTGATGTTGGCAATGGAATACTCAGAGTTCACCTTGTGAATGATTTTATAAGGTCCAGACTAAAGAACATAGAGCTTATTCTGTCAACTTCCAGGTAAATGGCAATAGAAGAGAATGAAGTCACCTAATTTAAAAATGGGTAAGGAGGGTAAGCAGACATTAAATTGTGATGGTGACAATGCCTTTCATGGCTAGTGCAACGCACTGTCTCCTTCCAATGAGCCACAAATGAGTTGGGCAACAGGATCCACGTTAAAGACCATAGGGCTGACAGGGCTCCTGATACTACTCTCCTTGTGCGCGCTACAAGATTGGACAAGCACCCCCTGGAAGACAGTTGCAAATATACTTAACCCCAGCAACATGCCTTGACTCCAAGACAAGGTATAAAGGGAGGCAATAGCTCTCCCAAGCTCACTCTCAAAGTCCAATTCTTGTTGTTTCAAGCCAAACATGGCTGCAGTTAGGCAATATTTTAAAGTAAACTCAAAGTATAAATATATGAATTTTAAGTTCTTTTTTATTTAATATTGGCCAGGTCAATAGAAAACAGAACTGAGAAGCCTCCAGCTCCCAGTTCCTTCCCTATATACACATGCTACAAGCTAATATAAAATATAACACAAGCTTATGGTGCTAATCTGACTGATGCTTGGTGTAAACCTTACAGCAGGATCGCGGAATCCTCACTCAACAGTTCCGCACCAGTTCCATTTCGAATTCCAAATGAACCGCGAAACTTCCAAGCACCCATTCCATTCCATTCTTGATTTAAATCCAAATCGAATCTTGAAACTCCCCATTTTACTTGATTCTCATTTTTCCTCGACTTGGATGCCCATCTTGCTCCTTGGCCTCCTTCAAGCTCCTGCCCCTTAGGCGTCCCTGCCAGGACCAACTCCCCCTCCTCCTCCATACATACAGACACAGCCTGCCCTGTCTTACCAAAGATCAGGGCAATGTGATGCTGAGGATAGACCTCAACCGTCACAGCTAGGGCTTGAAGCCAGACACTTTAATCAGCTAAGGCCCTCATAGTTAGATTGGAGTTCTAAGGAGCGGAAGTTTTGAGAAAAGGCTGTACGCTACTTGGAAGCCTGGGAGCACGTCCATATAGAGTTTTAAAAGGGGACATTTTGATGTCTCGGTGGTAGCTTATTTGGCAGGCAAGCAACGCTCTGAATACATACTGATCTTAACGAGCAGGGTTGAAGATGCCATCTTACATAAAAAAGAGACAAGGGTTCCATTAGTGCGTTCTACTGCCTCATTGGTTGATGGGTTGTAAGGGGCGGTGAAACTTTGGTTAGGCTAAAAAATCAAAGTAAGTTCTTGGACTACCTGCGAGGTAAAATTAAACTATTGTTTGTAAGTAAAATTTGTAGGAATCCATGCTGGGTGAAAATGAATCAAATGAGGAAGAGAGCCATGGGTTTTGCAATAGTAATGGGACCAAAATACCTTCACCACATTTGATCAGATGGTCCACGTGTAGGAGGATATACCTATGGCCATGTAATCCAGTGGGAAGAGGTCCTATCACACTGATTCTAACAACGCCAAAGGGTCCTGTCAGGGTGATGACTGATTGTTGATATTGAGGACTGGCTCAGTATTAGGATCAGCAAGTTATAAACGCCTCCAAGACCTCATAGATGGTCCCGCCATTTGGTCCCAGTAACATTGTGACTTAAACCATTTGTGAGTTTTTCTTAACTGCTCCGTGTCCCAAAGTAGTATGGCCCTCCAGGATAACATTGGTTTGGGAAGAAGGGCGGACATAAGGTAGCCATTTCTTATTGACCCTTTTGTAGAGCAGTGCACCTTGTTTTCACATATTGGGTCGTCTTTTGGAGCTCAGCTTGGACTTCAGAAGTTTCCAACTCCCAACACTCAGGTTGATAATCAGATTGTAGTCAGTCCTCCTCGGGGTTTAAAGCAGCTAGCACCAGCATCCTGGAGAGGCCATCAGCGTTTTGGTGGATTGAGCCTGCATAATGAACAATGGTGAGGTCATAGCCCTGCATTAAAAAAGCACATCTGGCTAAATGGCCATCTGGGTCCTTCATCTTCTGGAACCACTGGAGCGAGGAATAATTGGTGATGATGGTAAAGTAAGTACCATTGAGATAGTGATGAAAATGCTTGATGGCTAACAAAAAAGCCAATAATTCCCTCTTAGTAACGCTGTAGTTCCATTTTGGCCTTACTCATAGTCTTGCTAAGATATTCCACTGGATAACTGACCTGGTTTTCGTCATGCTGGGCTAGGATAGCCCTAAAGGTGACATCACTCACATCTGTGAACAACAAGAAGAGTTAGTCAAAACGTGGATGGACTAAAAATGGGTTTATTACATAGAGCGGTCCTCAATGTAACGGATGAAAATGTCCCAGTTTATGACCGCAATCTTGCCTTAGGATTGGTGTATCCAAAATTTGCACCAAAAGATTGCCTGATATAAAGTTCCCTCAAGGTAAAAGTTTTGACTCCATGTACTCACTAATTTAACCTAAGATTTGAAAAATTTGAAAATGAGAAAAGATGACACAGTTAAGTGAAAGTCAACCCAAAATTAGCCTTGTTTAATTTTTAATAAAAATAAACATGCTGAAAAATTCTATCCCTTTAACATAGGGCACCATAAATGACACAAGAAAAAACCAGAGTATTCGGTGGATCAGTCCACTGTTAAATACCAAATTTTTTAAGGATACAAACTAGGTCCGCTGTGGGATACCAGGTAAGACAAGGCAAGAGTGTCCCACAAGCTCACCAGTGAAACCAATGTGAGGGAAAGAAACAAGAAAGAAACTATGAACTGAGTTCAGAATTGCGTGGGCCCAACCTTAAAAGGTCGCCCTTCCAGGGAGCCCCTCCCATACTATTATTTACACCCATAAGAGCATAAAGAATAGCTCAGAAGGGGCACAGCCCAGCGACGAGTCTGCATGAACTGCAAAAACCCAAATAGCATTTCAACTTTGAATTTAGATTCCCAAATCTTGAGTCAAAATGTAATGATCAGTTCAATCTGATTGGTACATCACCCCCACTAATAAGGAGCCCCCCACAAGAGGGTGCCCCCATAGCTTAAGGCAACCACCACAAGGGCTTCTGAGATAAAACAGAGCTGGAACTGGACTGCAAAAATCCAGCCCACCTGGAGAGGGGAAACAACCAAACGCGTGGCTGGGCGTTTATCCCATACAGGATGGGATGACCGTGGGGTGAGGGGCCCGCTGAGCCAGGTCCCTCGGTGCCAGCCAGATCTCTGGTGAGGGTGAAGCCCCACTGGGACTTTAAACCAACGATTGCTTTAGATCCAGGGATTGGTTATCAGTCACTGGGTCCCCCTCAGTGCTGGTTACTCGACAACTGGGGTCTGGAGTGACCACTGAGGTCAGGCCAAACTGGGGATCTGGTGGCGTTCTAATAGCACATTGAGTTCAGAATAATGTAACAGATGAAAACGTCCCAGTTTTTGAATGCCATCTTGCCTTAGGATCAGCAGGTCCAAAATTGGCGCCAAAAGATTGCCTAGTATGAGGTTCCCTTGAGGTAAGAGTTTCTTTTTAGTACTAGATGGTCCCAACCCAAGGGGGGATTCATCGATGTTTGAGGTAAGAGTTTCAACTCCATGTACTCGCTAATTTAACCTCAGATTTAGGGGAATTCAAAAATGAGAAAATATGACATAGGTAAGCGAGATTTTGACCCAAAATTAGCCTTGTTTTATCTATTATCGAAAATAAACATGCTGACAAATTCAATCCCAATAACATAGGGCACCATAAATGACACAAGAAAAAACCAGAGTGTTCAGCAGATCAGTTTGCCGCCAAATCCCAACTTTTTGTTAAGGATACAAACTAGGTTCGCTGTGGGATACCAGGTAACACAAGGAAAGATAGGCCCCGAGACCACAAGAGAAACCCATGTGAGGGAAGGAAACAAGAAAGAAATTCTGAACTGAGTTCATAATCATGAGGGCCTGACCTTAAAAGGTCGCCCTTCCAGGGAGCCCCTCCTACATTATTCTTTACGCCCCTAAGAGCATAAAGAAAGCTTGGGTGCACAGCCCAGCACTGAGCCTGCATGAACTGCAAAAACTCAAAGTAGCGTTTTGACTTGAAATTCAGAAATCTGAATCTCAAGTCAAAATGTAATGATTAGTTCAACCTAATCATTACACTCAATGCATTAAAACTCTGTTCCTGTTCAGGCCGCCATTCAAACGGCACATTCTTCTGTAGGAGGTAAAATAGAGGCTCATTTAAGTCAACAAACCAAGAGATAAAACGACAATAATAGCCCACCATGCCTAGGAACACCTGGATATCCCTTAAGCTCTGGTGGTGTGACATCTTTTCCCAGGGTCAACTTTGTCCGTTATGGACTAATGCCATCCTTTGAACCTTGTGTCACAGAAACTCCATTTATGACTAGAAGAAGGAGCACTTTGAAGGTTTAATCTTTATAGAAGCTTCCAGAGCATATTAAAAACTTACCTAAGATGCTCAATGTGTCCATTAAAAGTTCTTGAGAAGACAGTGATGTTGTCTAGGTAGACGAGAACACATGACAGTTTCAAGTCCTCAAGGATCCCGTCCATGGAACGTTGGAAATTAGGCGACACATTACATAGGCCCTGGTGCATCCTCTTGGGATTGAATAGTTCTTCATTGGGTATGAGTGTGCACTTGGCTCATTGTTCATGGGCGAGCTCCACTTTCCAATATCCACTGGTAAGGTTCATTGTGGAAAAGTATTGTGATCCGGTGAGTAATCAAAGGAAGTCGTCAATTCAATGCAGAGGATAACTTTCCTTCTTTGTGATGGTGTTGATCCATTAATAGTCCATCACCACCCAGTGGCTGCCATCCTTCTTCCAAACCAGAAGGAGAGGAGAGGCCCAAGGGCTGCATGAAGACACTAGGATTCCAGCGTCAAGTAGTTATCTGAGCTCCGCCGCCACCTGGGCTTCTTCAAATTGCTCTTTGGGTAAATTTGAGATCACAAGGGGGAGCGTCCTTAGTCTCCACATGATGTAAGACTCTGTTCATTCTCCTGAAGTCATAAGTTGAGGCCAAAAATAGGTCTGAATATTCATCCAACAAATATTTGCACTTTTTTCTGTTGGTCTTAAATGAAATCCTTTCCAATGTTGGTGTTGACCAGGGCCACAGGCTGGGGCGCCTCCAAACCAAAGTCCCTTAGGCTCCCAAAACTAAGGACATCATTGACAGCCTCTAATGGTAGGAGGCGGACTAGGCAGTGGGACGGTTTTTTCCTACTACATTGGGTTTTTCAGTAAGGTTGGCCAACAACACGGAAATAGATCTGGCATAATATGGATCTAAAATTCCCAGTCAGGTTAACACCTCCTTGGCAGATGGGTTGTCTAGGCCTAGGATTTCTAGCAGGTATCCAGAGGGGATGTTAACATGGACCCAGGTGTCAGCAATGACTTGGGACTTCGGAGGTATAGTGGTCGCTCTAGGTAAGTAGATTGGCATGCCTTCTTGTCCATCAACAAATGAGAGGCAACCAAACCTGAAAGTCACTTACATGATATTCAAGCCAATCAATTCGGCCTTCACTCTCCAGTAGGCAGGCTCAGGCCTTGACCTCCATCTTAGATTTGTGAGAGGGTTCAAAGATCAGAGGGACCTAATGCCCTAGTAGGGATAGGAATCCGTCATTGTAATAGACTACTACTGAGTAGTCTCGAAGGAACAGAATTCCAAGAAGTAGGTCATAGCTAAAGTTATCCAACATGATGACGGGGGTATTTACAGAGAGCTTCCTGAATCAGATAGGTAGGGATGAATAGTCCCTTATAGATCAAGTACAAAGCGGGCCAGCTGTGCTGTACTCCATATAGTGTGGCAAGTCTGGAGAGATCTTGATGCACTTTATCAACTTGAATGATATAGCGTTTGTGGGGGAGCCACTGCCAACTATGAAGAGGACCAGAATCTTTATAAACTCAAACTGCAACGCGTGTAACCAGACTTCCAAACTGGGGAGGTAGTTGAGAAACATGGGAGAGTCATCAGAAGAAGAGTAAGCAGTATCAATTTTTTACTATCAACGGGTACCAAAACTTATTCTTCAAGTACAATAGCTCCAGGATCTTTTGAGGTTATGGAGAATTCTTGAGGCGAGTTAGGGATGTCAGCATGGAGCGCCTCGTCCTTTGTGCTGACGGCCCTTTTCCAACTCCTTGGCAAGTCGTTTCCAGAAGGTCTTGGCGCTCTGTCTGAAACGTTGAAGTAGGTAAATAGGATCAAGAATTCTTCTGTTTTCAACCACATAGACTTGAGGGTGGTTGGAGGGACCCAAAGAGGTAGCCTTGGAGTGCAGGGTTGACGCAGGGATCTCATTAATTGCTTCCTTGATTCCCTGGATGCAGGTAAAACCGTTCTTTTGTCCAATCATATGCATTTGAACCTTGGGGTAGGATTTAAACGTGGAGGTGACAGCAGTGATAGCGTCGTCCAAGGTAATATGATTAGAGTAATCAAAGGTTGCGCTTGGGTGTAGAAGCAGCTGGCAAACTTCTTGGGGTTTTCCCTTTATTTAGGCGGATACCCATGAATGCTTGTTTTTGGTTGGCCAGGGTTTGATTTATGCTGAATCCTTGGATCAAGGCCGTACAGACCTGTTCCCAGATGTTGAAATCCTTTAAATGGGAGTCATGATCTCCCAGGCAGTGCTTTTGAGGAAGGAGTGGACATGCTTCACTTTATGCTGATTGGTGGCATCCTCCATGGAACTTTTATATGCGTACTTGAAGGAGGTGATGCTTTCCTGGCCAAGGGTGAACCTTTCTCTGGTACTAGGCTTAAAGTTAGTTACAAGAGGAGTGGAGAGGGTGTTAACGCCAGGGATGGGTGAAGGCTCTGAGATATTGGTCTCCACATAGTCACAGGGGAACTGCTGATCCAACCGTCATCTTAGGCCCTTAAGGCCCTCTTGGATATCATCCCATTTTGGTTGAAAGAGGAAACGGAAGCCTTGTTTATGACCTGTTCTTTTAGGGATTATATGTCAGTGCCTTGAAGGCGAAGCTGACTCCCAATGGTGGTCAAATGGGTCTCAAACCCTTGACAAGTTTGTTCAAACTGAGATATGCAGCTATTGATAAGCTTGGTGAAGGCGCTAAAGTTGTCCATTTCGTCTGACAATGCCTCAATGGAGACCCTAGGGTTGAGGGGGACTCTGTCTACTCGGAGCTTGCATCCCTGAGCTACATTTTAAATTTTCTTGCGTAAGGCGTCCAGAGCTCCTAACACATACTTTTGCCAAGTTCCATTAGGGTCTCTGGAATAGGTAACGCGTGGCCTGAGGGCCCTTGAGGTCCATGGGTAACTTCAGGTCCCTCAAGTCCTTTGGGGTCTTTGGCCTATGTCAGATTCTGGTGGTTAACCCAAAAAAACCCTTTGACAACCAACAGATCAGGTTAATTATCCTCCCAATGCTTGAGCTAATACTCTAATTCTCAACTTTAAGCCTATTGCAACTACACAGCTTAGGATGATTAACTCAATGTCAATTTAATTCAATTATTCTATCAAAAGCTTGGGCCAAATACACTCTCACATTCAGGCCATTTGTCGTTTTACCAAATCTTGGCAATTAATTCTAATTAATTTGGACCAATATCACTAATCAGCATGAGAAATCATTTGGGAATGACCCAAAGATAACGTCTAAAAATTCAACGGACAAATAGATGAAAAACGTAATTAACTTCCTGCCCTAGGGTGAATTTTCATGTCAATCCACATAATCGGCACAATAGCACTTGCACATGGACTGCCCAAATGGGAGTACCTAGTGCTATCTAGAGGGCCTGTTGACATCCCAATTAGGGAGTCATTTCTGTCAGCTGTATGACAAAAACACTAATTGGGCTGGTCCTAAAAATAATTAATTTCCAGCCCTATGGCGAATTTTGTATGTCAATCCTTGTAATCAGCATGATAGCCCTTTCACATGGACCGCCCAAACGGGGGTACCTAGTGCTATTGAGATGGCCTGTTGGCATCCCAATTAGGGAGTCGTTTCTGTCAGCTGTATGATGAAACACAAATTGAGATGGTCCTAAGAGTAATTAATTTCCCACCCTATGGCAAATTTTTTATGTTGATCCTTGTAATTGGCACGATAGCACTTGCACATGGACCACCCAAATGGGAGTACCTAGTTCTTTCAAGAGAGCACTGCCAATGTCCCAATTAAGGGTGCATCATTTACTTAAATTTGATGCCAAAACTTCCCATAATTCATATTTTATCAACAGTATGATTACACTCATGTTAAGATAATATTAGGACAATTTTGCACGCTCACTGTTACAATTTTGTCCCTAAAATCCTCCTAAATATGAGAGTATTTTGCCACCAATAGACCTAGCAATAGGTCATAGTTGTATCAGTTCTAGGGATGAACTGAGGTGGAAAATAATCTGTTGAAATTGCATGCTCAAATGTGGCCAGGAGATGCCTTAGAGGTATAAATACTGGCGCTTGGCCTAATGAATAATCATCAAATAGATATCATCTAATAAAGTTATTTATTTTATCTCTTCCTTGTTTTTATCGGAATCTTTTCTTTGGAAAGTGTTTTAGTTGGAAGCTAAAATCCACAGCTTGTAACTTTGCCTGACTCAGAAAAAGTTCCCAATTACAAAGGGAAATTAAGTCTGAATTTGACCAGAAGACTCAGGCTATTTGAATATGCCTAGTGAAATTCCAAATGGTCAAAATACCGTAAGCCACTGGCAAAATTGAGGATCATTTGGCCAAACTTTGTTCTGATTAAGCATGAAGGATCTAAATTATTAAGCAAGCAATCCTCATATTTAAACAACTGGTGCTCACTACAGGGGGGCTCTGTTAGTGTGCTGCTTGACTATCCAGAGGCAAAATTTAGAGGAAGATGTGGGTAAGAGGATGACATTGGACAAGAGCAAGGTGCTAACCCTATAATCGAGGCTTGGTGGGGAGATATGTTGGAATTTTTTTCCTAGTTGATGTTAGACTTGGATAAGGATTAAGCTCAGCATTAACCTCAGGGTTGAGTCAATGATTGGATCTTACTTACCTAGGATTATGCTTACAAGGTTGAGAGTTTGTCTGAATAAAAGAATTGATTTTGATTTTCCAATCTAATGGCGAGTGGATTGTAATTGTAGATATGAATTTATTACATGATGAATTTACCAATTGAATTTTCTTTTTGAAAATCGAACCATTGCTGAATTGATGAAACTAGAAAAGCTTTAAATTGACAAGTTGATTGATTGTCAATCTGAGACCACAATAGGAGGCGAGTAGGAGTGAAGCAAATCCATTTAAGGTTAAATTGATCCACATAAAGAGGCTGCCTCATATGTGATATATAAACTATATCTAATGAATGTAATCAATTACCCATAAGCTGATGAATGCCATATGATATAGCCTTTTATAAACTAACCGCCACTGATGCAGCCTCAAGTATTTCATAACATCCACACCCCTATTCACCATTATATTCCTCATGATAATTATAACCAGTATAATCACAATTTTCATATTTTGGCCACCCCGTTTAAGGGCTGGCTTTTTATTCTAATAAAATACTTTCCTTTCCCTACCTTTATTAAGTTTTCAGTTAACAGTGGTTAGCTTAGCTTGTAGAGGTGGGATTCAAGATCCCCAGAGGTTAGGTGCGGGGTTAAAACACCTGGAGTGGTTGGAGCAACCAACACTCAACCTTGAACTAGATGGAAACACCATGGGAACATGGGCAACTAGAAAAAACAATGATGGACAGGAAAGATTGAAGGGAAGAAACTCTGAGGGAGTCAATGTAGACCGCTGAACCACAATTGTTGGACAAGTCCCAAAGAGGACCTCTGAGCCATAACGAGTGGTCTATCCTCAGAAGGAGAAGTCGTTGGTCTACTGGGTTGGTGGGTTACCTTGAAAATGTTTAGGGAAAGGTCATTGAGGATTGTGAAAAAGCAAGAACCAGCAGTCTTCATACTTTTTGGCCTGGCACACTAATGAAGTCACCTATTATTGAGAATGAAAAATTCTCAACAGCCCCCTAGGCCCTTCAGGTCCTTCACTCGTGGAGGTGTAATCACGAGAGGCCAGCTCCCATTAGTGTTGTTGCAGGGTCATACCAAATTTTCAACTTGGTGGAGGCGCTGGTTTCAAGCAGCCTCAAAGAGTTGGATATTCTGACACAGCTGGTACTCAATATAGCCAAAGATCCTGCTATCCAACACGGCGATTTGGCCCTGGGCTTTGTTGATTATTCACTGGTTATTGATAAAGGACTCATGGTTGTTGTGGACAAAGGAAGAGGCCACATTTTAAAAATCGATGACATGGGAGTGTAAGTTTTGGGTGATCCCCAGTTGTCAGGAGACTTCATGATGGTGCAACCCAACTAACTGGAGGAGTTGTTGAATAGCCTGGTGAACAAATTTCCAAAGGTAGCATTTAGCTCCCAGGATAAGCTCTCCCGCTGGCAGCTGGGCTGAGGTATAAAGGTCCCTCATGGTAGAGGGCATGGAGGAGGCGTGGGAGAAGATAAAGTGCGCACTCACAGAGTAGATGAAATTTATTAAATGTTGGACAACGTTGTTAAAGTACTCATACTGAAGTTGATACTGATTTTCATCAACTGAGGGCAGAAAGAACTGGAAAGTGGCCTGGAATTTTAGACTTTCAGGCTGCATGGGCAGCACTTCATACCACGTGGTACTAATCCATCAAGAAACGCTTCTCAACTGATCAGAAGATTGATCTTCATGAATGCTAGTATTCTCCATTATTCGTGATAGACGTTTTCACTTAGGACAACTTGGAGCCCCCTTGTAAAAATTTACTTGGATTGGGTATTATCAGCAAACAACCTCAATAAACTTATTAATGCACAGGTTTGATCCTTGTGCACTTTGTCCGCGTTGTATAGTATATGATATTATGGGTTGATAATAGTATGACAACTACTATCTGTAGTTAAGTGGAATTCTTATATCTCAGCCCAACGCTTGGCCAGTATTCCCGCTTGAAATACTTGAGATGTTGTGATCTAGGGATTCATTCCCTTGTTCTGTTTAACCCAATCTTCTCTGAAATTCCTGGTGACAGTCTCTTTGGTCCAACACAAAGTTGGCAGCAATCTTCAATTATTTCTCCTTCTTCTCTAGATCCTCGCTCAGATCTTTACTCTTTTCCCTAAGAGTCTCCCAATTATTGCACACAGCAATAATATCCTTGAGAAGAATAGAACAATTGAAAGCTAATGATAGTTTACTCTTAAACTATATATCAGATGACAATATCTTGGTAAAATACTGTTGTATTATCTGTTTTTTATTATGAGTTAATTCTAGGGAATTTATAGTGGGGATTCAGTCATCCAACCCTCAGTTGACACCTCTTCAATAAAATGGCAGCCGTTGTCATTAAATCACCCATCCTCATCTTGGCAGCAATGGTTTTCCCCATCCTGGCTAGGATTCCGTCATTGGACATCCTCAAGACCTAAATGGAAAGAGTTAGAAAATGTGTCCCTAACATTTTCCTCTCAATTCACTTGAACCAACCATATTTGGCTAGCGACCTGCTTAGGTATTGGGACTTATCACCCATTAAGGCAGGTCATGCACCAACTGATCGATTTGCTAGTTGTAGGCGGCATCACTCACCTCACAACTTGCTACTCATTCCCAATCAGTCAGTGATAAAACCTGACCCATCCCAATTGGTACACCTGATAGTAAATCACTATCAGATGCCCCTATTTCATCAGCAACTCTTCCCAATGAGATCTTAAGTATTCATCCGGATTATCTTCAATGGATATGACCAGGCGAATATCCCAAAATCCCTTAAACATAGTTTCTAAAATTTGGGTTAACAGTTTTCAATTCACCTCGCCTTAGGGAATTATCTCCTAGCGATTCCTGGTAATCTAGCAGGCTGTGAATATGGGTAAAAATCCCAACGCCCCTGTAGTGAACACCACTTCTCTCAATGTAAAAGTTATCTTGACTGTCACTGAAGTCCAAAAATGGGCTCAAAGCTGAAAATTAGTGGAGAGGTCAAAAAGCAAAAATATTGAGGGAATATAGACTACTATATTGTGTTATTAAGCGTCAATAACTATAGGGCGCATGGGGACATGGTGCCTCAGGGACCTTCTGGCGCCGTGATATCATATTCTTTTACTGTTTTCCAGATTTACCGCCTGGATGGTGCCCTCACTGTACTGTGTCGTCCTTGTGACCACAGTGGTGGGGGCAGCGCCTCTCATGATTTGGAAAGTGTGGATGGGATTCCTGAAGGTGATTCCATCAATTCCCATATTTGTGATGCTTCCTGATCAAATCAAGTTTTGGTGTCTTCAGGATAGGGTTTCATTTGCATTGGTTTGATAGTCACTCAGTTGAGATTCTTAATGGGAGCAGGGACTTTAGTTTGCTCATCATCTCAAGAACAACACTTTCATTATCAATAATTCTCATAGTAACTTCAAGGCTTTGAGGATGGATTGCCTAACATAGCTTGCACTTTAGAGGGCATTTGGGGATTCCTTCTATACAAGGCTTGAAAGGGGGACATTTTGATAAATGATGGAACCTCATTTGATACGCAAGAATTGCACTAGTTAGGTATTGTGGCCAATGTAGAGGGTCAGTCGAGGCCATTTTCTGAAAGATAGAGGCAAGTGTAGCGTTTACTTGCTCTATCATTCCATTGGTTGCAGGATGGTAAGGGATGAAAAAATTTAAGTGGACCCCATCAATCTAGTTGAATTGTCCACCAGCAATGATAATTTTTTCGACCATTCTAAGAGCAAATTATGTTAGGGCACCCATATTATGTGATAATTCAAGTTTATGTAGGAACGTAACAGTAACTTTTGCCAAAGCAGATGGTAGAGATATGGCTTTGATCCACTTTGTTAAATAATCAACAGACAGAAGAAGCTTCGATGACCATTGGATGCTTGAGGTTGTGGGCCCACTATATCAATATATATAGTATGAAAGGGTTTGCAGGGTGGAACCACTGGATGTTGTGGTTGTAGATTAGGTCTGGACTGACTTTTAAATATCATAAAGGACCTCAAGTTATTTTGAATTGAGAGGAGCATCCCTAACCGTTAACACTGAGTCTTGAGTCACTTATGTTTTTTAAATTCATATGTGGCTGACTTGTAGATGTCCTTCTAGTATAAAATCTGTACAAGAAAAAGGTCATATATATGGTAATTATTGTTTGTGACAGAAGTTTGTAAAAGGTTACTATCCTTGTTACGAATATTTGCCAACCTTTTCAAAAACTTCTTTTGAATAGTAATTGACTCATTTTTTCATAAGTGAGATGGGTAAAGCTAGTAGAGTTGATCCTCCTCAAGGTCAGTTAAAGTTAGTATAAATAACATGAATAAACAATCCGCGTTATGATGTATTGGTCCTGGGCGATGGACAATTAAAAAAGTAGTTTTGAAGTGTAAAGCCCACTGGGTCATCATTCCGTCAGGATTCTTCATTTACTGAAGCCATCGCAATGAAGCATGGCCAGTAATTATATCAAGTTTGACCCATATAAATAAGCTCCAGAAATGCTTGATAGCCATTAGTACCGCTGAACTCTCACGTTTGTAACATTAATTGCGTTTGGCCTTAGGTAGATTTAAAACTTCTCTTTCTGCTCAGTGTAAATTTTCAGGTGATTTTAATTTCAGTGAAAGTAAACTAACATTTGACCGCCCACCACCAATCTATCCTGATGTCCTCAATTCCCCGCCAGCTGCTCCAGAGTGGGGCAGCGGTGAAGCTCCACCAGCATTTTCTTTATGGCAGTAAAATGCGCTCAGACTGGTTTGGCAAGTCCTACTAAAAAATTGGGTTGGTTTGTTCCAACCAAAAATCTCAATGCCCACCTCGCTCATACCCATGTGGTGCCCCATTGCCTCTGGTGCTCCCGTGTGCAGTATGCGTTTTGGCCTTTGTGTCAACTATGGTAAGTTGATCCAATAAACAATAAACAAATCATCAAACTCGCTCAGGTGGTGATGCAGCCCACAAGCTTTATTGACTTGCACAACTATAAGAATATTTTGACCTTGGTTTCACTTGCAAAGCTGACGCCACCACTGCAGCAACTGTGCCCCTGGGTTTCCAGGGCACCCTTATCCCCACCACCTGGACACAGTTCCCAGAAGCACCACTTTTAGTGGTCCATTTCGCTTGTTTGCCCACTCACCTTCCGCATGCAGTGCTCGATCAGGAGCTGATGGAAGGGTTGGCAGCATACAGCTCCAACCCCATCCTAAAATTTGTGGTTCCAAATGGGGCCACATGCCCTGCTGGGTCTTTGGCATTTGCCACGATAAGCCCTTTTTTCTAAAATCACTTTGTCAATTACTCCCCCATGCCTTCATTTCTTCTGCCCCTGACCATCCATTCTGGGCCTGTGTTGAGAGCAGGTGGACTATTTTTCTGTCCTGCTTTGAGTTGGACTACTCAAAACGCAAATGCCCATCCCTTTCAGCATCTTCTGGCTCTGAGCCCACCTCCATTGGCTTCCATTCTGTAGCCACCCTGCTTTTTTGGTATGGGGTACTTTTATACCCCAACTCCCCTGAAGCCTGCTGCTGAAGCAAAGCCCGCAGCATACAATCAGGCTCCCTCCCAATGCCACAAATGCCCACACCAATCATGAACCAGCTTGGACAGTGATTTGATGCCATTCTTCCCCCAAAACTAATCCTCAGACATGTGGTTATCCCTCATTCATTTCAACCAGAACCCTTAGGACTTATTGGCTGAGACTGATGAATTGGAAAATTCATTGCCCCGTTACCAGTCCAGATTGAGCGGTTCATCAATTCTAAATGGGATGCTCAGTGCCCCCCATTTATGAACCCCCAGCTGAGAGCTGATCCATTCCAAAATGACCAACAGCTCGATGTAAAAGCAGCTGCCATGCCAGATTGTCATCACCTTTACGGTGTTGTTGCCAAATCAGTGGTGTTACTTGAAAAAAACCATTCTCCCATTATCTCATCACCATCATTATAGCAGTAAAACTAACTTCACCAATCTTTATAAAAAAAGCCAATGACGCCATCCAGAAAGTGGAAGTGGTATCACTGAATACCAAAGCAAAGAATACCTTCACCAATATCGCCATATTATCCAAATTTCCTGAAGTTAGCATTCAAGTGGAAAAGGCTTTGGCCCTCTATATGGGCGTATTTTTACAACCAACAATTTTCTATGACCAACTGTTCATAATGCCCCTCAAATCACATACTGCTGATGCCCCTACACCCCTGCCCTCTGCCTATCCCCATGCTCTACTCTGGGAAGAGTAAGGCGCTTCTGAGGATGAGCCCCCTGATCCCCCTCCCCTTCCGCCATGGTGGTAAAAGGTTCTCCGCTGTCCTATCTGGTTGTTATGTTATGTTTTGTGTGTCTCATCTACCCATATCATCTGCCCTTTTTAAGCGGTTCAGTTCATTTTATTCAGGGTTTTATTTTACATTGTTTATTTTACTCTTTGAGCTTTGATATTGTCTTTCCCCTGGTCAGCATTTCAAATAAATTACAAAATTGTTATTTTGTTATCTCCTACTTTAGGCTGACTATCAATACTCTTTTTATTTGTATGAATCATGTCCACTGATTTCAAGAATTAAGCTGATTTGATAATAATTTGACAGTTTGAGGTCAAGAATGATTGATAAAAAGGATTTTTAAACAAGTTTGCTTCCTTGCTAAAAAGCAAAAGGTTTCTTGTATTTACAAGACAGCCACTGGATGGCTTTGTAAGAATTTATATCTTTAGTTAAGGACTTGGTCGCTGAGATTCCTTCAATGTCAAGATTCCCTAATAAGTTTGTAACTGGTGCAACTGTTACTGCTGAAGCTTGTCTAATTAGCCTTAGTTTTGATAGTAGCCCATAGTCAGCTTTTTGTCAGTTTCTATAGAGTTGGATTGAGTTAGATTTATGCTTGTACTTCCCAAATTGTTGCCAATCTGAGTCACTACCTGTCTCTTTCTTTTTCTCGTTAAGGCTGTAATGAGTAGAATCACTTCCTGAGAATCATTTGATGGTGTGACATTAAATTAGGATGTTTTATTTGGATATTGGTGTTAATTGGTGGCTGAGAAAGATTTAGGGGACTAAGACCTCAGAAATCTGGTGTATGAAATTTTGGGCTGAGTATTAGAAAGCTAAGAAGTGGTATCTGAGTAAGGCTTTAATGACTTCATGGAGTCGTCTATCATCATGTGATGGGTCTCTTATTCAGTAGCCTTTGCTTTTGCTGCTCTTTCTAAATATTTTTTTATTTCTTTTTAACTTGGCCTTTTGTGCCTTTGAAGCTATTTAGACAAATTTATTTGCCTATCTCAACCATTGGATGGTTACAAAGGCATCAAATTGTGAACTATCTTCATATGTGCTTAGATTGGTTAATGTTCTGAAACTCTTCTAGAGTTGCCAGTACATTTCATAGGGTTGGGCAGTTGAGTTATTTATGTCCTATTATTGCTTTATGCACATATGGGATGACATTGTTCAGGTCTTACACATAAGTCATGGGATTGTGTTTCATTTATAAAGATGAAGAATGAACATTGGTAAAATGAGTACTATCATCCTCAATGTAAAAATTAAACTTTATCATTGCCACAGCTTTATGTAGAGATATGTGGCTTATATGTAACTTTTCTATAAATTGTCACAAGATCATTTTCAATAAGAAGCTCATACTTTTTAGATGTGGTAATCTAACGTTTCCAATGTCTACTATGTTAGGTAGATCCTTAATATCAATAAAAAGACTATCATTGTCATTAATAAAGCAATAAAAAATTTACCCTAGTATTTTAGAGTTGAGTCCTTACAAACTAGTTAATCAAGTGACCTATTTTTTGAGCGAATTTTAAATTGTACTAATAAAAGAGTTTTCAATCTAGTTATTGCAAGGATTAACTAATTATCACCACTCATTGACAAACTTCTGGTTTAGATTCTTAATTTCCAATGACAAATTTGGAAGGCCTAGTAAAATGTGCAACAAGTCTATAGATGAATCCAGACAAAAAGCCATTGTCTGCCTTTAATATGAAAGTAAACTGAATTTCTTATTGTGGAGGACCTAGTATTTCTTGGCATCACGTTGCTCAGTACCCTCTAAGTATTAAACATTTAAGATACTAAAAGTTATGAATCTAAGCTTTTCCTTTTTCTTTAGCTCACTTTCAAGTGATCTTAAATTAAAGCATATTATTACAAACTGCCAAACACAACCTACTGTAGCTGACCTTGACTTCACTGCCTGCTGTCCCAGTATGGGGCAGCGATGCTCCACCAAATAGAATTTTTCATTCAGCAGAAAAATTCACTTGACTAGATCAACTAGTATGCCTAATAGAAAAGGACGCTTTGTCCCACTAAAAGATATAGCGCTTCATCTTGTTTGCACCTACCTGACCCGCCCCCATTTTCTCGCCCTCCCTTGATCAAACGTTTACTTTTGCCTCTGAGTTAACTATGGGAAATTATTCCTGTACGCTGACAAAACAATCATTGTTCTCACCATTGGCACAAATGCGCCAGCTGGCTTTATTGACTTCACCCTTTTAAGGGCTAGTTCAATATCAGTTTCTCCTATGAGGAGGACGCTGCTGCAGCAGCGGCAACTCCTTTGATTTACAAAAATACCTAATTCTACAACCCAAACTTGCATGTCCACTGACACCACAATGATGATGTGCTTTGAAAACTTACCTCGCACCTTTTGCCACAAGATTTATATGAAGGATTGATGTCTGGGCTTTTGTACTATGACATCAACCCAATTTTCATCTCACAGTTTCTTCCAGTGTAGAACGCCTCGCTGCCCCTCATGCAACTGCCATTATCAATACCATCATCCCTTCATCGCTCAAAACCCCCCACATGTCCACATTGCTGCGGCACTAGATCACATCTTTTGGATCATGTCAACAATAGGTGACATATTTGTCCCATCTGCTATAAATTTTTGATTATTCTAAAAAATCTGGTTGCCCAATTGAAGACACTACCACCTTTGACTCCATTTCTAAAAATGCGCCAGAAACTATTGAATGGGGTGTCTTGCTGCCTCCACTCACACTGTCCACTCATTCAGTAGGCTAACATGAAAAATACACCTTCAATCAACTCTCCTATCTCACTCACCAACCTGAAATGAATTAAACCAATCAGGCTCAGGTCCAGACCATCATTTGTTTCTAAGCACCATACAATTCACCCACCAAAACTCTCCCTGATGCGGATAACCTGGTCCACCATACCCAAAATCCTTGGGCCTTATTGGCTGTGGGTACTGAAAGCGGTGACCCCATTCCCTTTGAGGATAACCCTATTCATCTCAATTTTTAAATAGAGACTATGATGTCCAATTCCCACCTCGTCATTATACCCCACAACACCATGACAAGCTATTCCATGGTGACCACCAGCTCACAGTCAAAGCAGTCTTTTCCCCTTTATGCAAACCTCTCCTTGAGGCTATAGCAAAGTCAGTTGCACTGCTGACGGATGGTCTGCCACCCAGTCTTTTCTTCTTATTTCCCCATCCTTGCTAAGCACTAAATCACCACACTATTTAAAACCACCTATAAATCAGTCAAAAAAGTCGTTGCTGTTACTAAATTTGGCCTTAAATCCAGAATCACCCAAATGACATGACAACCTTTGTCACCCTTACTGAGTCCTGGCTCCAAGATGAGCATGTCCTGTCAGAGTCAAATACAGCTCTTTAATTGGCTCACATTTTAATTCACCCATTATATGACATTGAACTACATACTGCGGATTCCTCCATGCCTCTAATATCTGCCTTGTGCCGTGTCATCATTTATTTCAAGAAGATGCTAAAGGTGAGCCACACTATTCCCCCTCCCCTTCTGAAATGGTAGGGTAGCAATTTACTGCGTCTGACTTAGCTGGCTTAATTTTTGTTTTTAGCATCAGTTTGAGTCTCAGTTCATTTCATTTCACATTTTTTAGTTTTAGTTTAGCTCTTTTGAGCATCAGTATTTTCTGTTGCCTGATCGGCTTACTTAAATGAATTCAGAGTAATGGATCTAATAAACCTAATATCTTGCATACTTTCATTATGTATCTAGTTAGTTTAAATCAATTAAAGCATATAGAAAATTTAACCTAATAGAATGCACCTGCCAATCCCTTTTGATATTAAAAGTACCTTAAGACATTGTTTTTGAAAAGCAAATTGCTTTTTTCCATCCTGAGAATAACTAGGATAACAATTCAGACATCTTTGAGAGCCGAAAACTTTCCATCACTGGCTCTTCAATTGTACAAAGTTGAAAACTAGTGCTCAATACAGGTGTCAGACAACTGACGTGCCAGGGGTAGACTTGGCTTCCATTGAGGGTACTCTAATACCTATGACAGCATCTACAGTCTTCTCAGCATTGCCATTATGATAATTTTAGAATAACATCTGGTGGGAGATAAGCGCAGTAAATATTGATTGATGAACATCATTCCCAACCTGACCACTAGGCTGATCACAGGTGGTAACCTTTACCAGGCTTTGAGCATCGAAGGCTGACTGATAAATTGAGTCAGGAGACATTTCTGTCCACCCAGTGTGTACATTTGTCACAAATCCACAACCCATCTGAAATGCACTTGATAGTGGGGAGTAACAATTGTCTCACCAGTATCAACCCAACAGTTTTCCTCAGGGGTGCATCCGCCAGATAAACATTTTTAGTTCTTCATAAATGCAACAGATTGGATTGAACAATTGGTTATTCCGCTCAAGATGATAATCTGAATAATATTTGCTTTGGTCAGACGAAGTGTGTGATACTCCTAGGGGACAATTACTAAGGTTTTTTCTTAGGGAGGCTAATGTTTTTGTTCATAATGAGATGCACATAACCATCATTGATACCAATGAGCGCGGGCCCTCCATTGGTTAAGATAGTTCCTTTGAGGCGGCCAGAATTTTTATAAATTTATAGGATTTTAAAGTATTTTTTGGTGGAAGTAATGATTTATTGAGGATATAACAAAGTAACACAGAACTCTACCATTAGAAGTGCGCTGGGTTTTATAACTTGAGAGAATTGAGGAGCGGGGATTGGACAAGATTCCTGATGACAGGACATGTAGATCTTCTCCAGAGCGCTGGGACCTTTGCGCCATATTGCAGGTTGCCCAACTTGCATTTTATGCTACCAAACTTCACTCATTCATCAGGGTTCCAGAATTCTTGCATCTCTTGTAATTTTTTCTAGTAAATTTTTTTGATTATCCAAGGGGTTTTCAATAAAAGGACCTTGATATTTGCAGCCTCATCAGGGGATTCAGTTTTAATCCGTTCATTTGCAAGTGAATTTATACACAGATCTTCATAATTTTCTTAACAAAATTTCCGCCAAATTAAACTTCATGGCGGAATTAATTTTTCAAACTTTTCAGTTGATCATAAAATCAAAATGAGGGGGGCGACAAAAACCCAACGTTCATCAAGGGTATGCCTCAGGTCTGCTATTTTCTCTAGTGGAAAAGCTTTGGGTCTCTTCCCCTTTCTTGATCAAATAGTATGAATTGACTAATCAAATTTAATGGGAGCAGATGAGATTTTTACAACATGGGCCTCAAAGTTGTCAAGTTAGTAATATTATAGCAAAATAGAAAAGTAGTGGGACTGTGTTAGGCGCACAGCTCACAAAATTAGCATGAAATGTCTATATCATTGAAAAAGCCTTTATCTTGTTAGATTAAAAATGAAAAAAAGATATTGAATGAATACTAAAGTTTATTTTACCATAAAACAGACAGATGTATTGGTATTATCTTCACTTGGTATGTCCATTGATTCAGGTACAGCATCAATAGAGGTTCTCAAACCATTTGCGTCATTCACTGAGTGCACCATGTCAGCTTTGTGATGCTCCCAAACCAGTTTCGCTCCCTTAGCACCAGACGTTGAGGTACTTGTGCGTGTCCCATTGCCACCTTTTTCAAGAAAAATTCTAAATTTATTTTTTGGCTGGTTTTAAATGGTCCAAGGCTGACATATTGAAATTATACAGTTTTTACATGCTTAATGTAAAATCTAAACTAGAAATACTTTCCAAAATACACTTATTATTGGTTAAATTGATTGATCTCTGCAAACTTTTGGGTTGGGACCACCTAGTGCTAAAAAATATTGATCTCTGCAGACTCTATACACAAACACATGAATTACCGCGCTACCACATCTGAGTCCTGATTACACTGAATGGAAAGGAGCCAGAGCACCGGTTTTTTCCAATCAGTGCAGTGCCCCCTCCCCACCAATCCACTCACCTGTGATGTGAACTCAAGATCATATCAGCGAGCTGACCATATATGTTAAAAAAGACATTGCACTTACTTTCCTGAGATTGATATTTAGGGAGTTATTAAGGCAAGCTGATATTGGCCTATTTGTTATAATATAAATTTTGTCCTATACCCATATGTATCAGCGTGATTAAAAATCTAATTTATGTCAAAATGATTCTAGCTAAGAAATACTCCCTCTTATTAAGCGAGTTGCATGACAAGGTTATTAACACCTCTCAAAATGTGGTACTTTGAAAGATTTACTAAATTCATTATTAGTTGAAATACTATATTCCTTTTGGCTTGAACAGATAACCAAGGATCCGCCTAAGTAATTTATCAAGATAATCAATATAGTACATCGATGAATCCCCCCCTTGGGTTGGGACCATCTAGTACTAAAAAAAAGATAATCAATATAGTCAATCAGTTATGATTGAGAGTATATGAATTACAAGATAAAAATTCGGGAGGTGCGCTTTTATATCTGTTTATGTTAATATTGCAATGGGGCATCAGATTTCAGATGCTTGGGTCAGTAAACACAAAAACAACAGGGTATTGTATTAAGACAATGATTTTGAAAACACAAAAAACCTTATTCTTGAAATCAGATTTGTATAAATTTAAAAATAAGACAAGCCATAGTATCATATACTGATAGTGGATGAGCAGTTCTTGGTTTCTATGTCTTTATCATTGTAGGCTTCTTGAGGCTACATAAGAAAAAGATCCCCTCCCAAATGGAAATCGCTCCTATATATGATTTATTCTTTCCTAGGGTTTTATTAGTGCAAAATATAGTTAAAAGAGATGAATTTGAGAAATTCAGTATAGTTGCGTAATATTCTTCAAAACGTCAGGGAAATAAATACCTAGGCCTCTGGACATCTACAAAAAATAGCGCTCCATTAATTACTAACAACATAGGGACAATTATGCAAGGATAATAACAATATATTTGACAAGTTTTGGCAACACCAAGGTGGGGGAGTAATTGTAACTAAAATTTGTGATTTGACTGACCACGGCTGCTGGGCTAATATAATTATTGTACATGTAGCTAAGGGATTTTCACTACTGGGGTGGCAAGGGGTCAATCATACATTGGTACTAATGTTAATTGGCAATGATCTCCAATATGACGTATGATAAGTATAGATTGACATTGTCATAGTGGCCATGTCAATCAAAACTTCAATCAAAGTATCAGTTACTTACAATAATTAAGTAAAATAAATCAATTATTTAGAAGGTTGTTTAGACCAAGTCTCAGAATTTCCACCCACTTGACCAATTATCAATGAACAAAAACCTGAGTGGTGGTGTATACTAGGCTATTGAGAAGCTGAGGCCATAAAGCCAAACTTTTTTGGTACTTTTTTAAAAACTTAGCATGCACCCAATTATATGTAGACTTTAGTGTGATCTTACAGACTGTATCAATATTAAATGTCTTCTCAATAATTATGAATGGGGTCATCTACATGTACTCTAGTTTTCTAGTCCGTCAAAAGCCATTGTTATCATAATATAGGACTAATTCCTTACAGCAAAGGTAGTTAAGGTCTTTCAATTCTCATATCACGCTCTGAGACTTTTTTCTAAGTTAAAACTTTGTAGTATGCTTTGCTTTATAACTGGATTAGTGTCTGCATTTATTTTTCAGGATATCTAGTGGAACTCATGTTTTATACATTAAACATCAGTATAAAATTAGGGGTAACATTGAATGCTTCCCATATAATAATTGAAATGTTGAGCGCCCAGTCATCAAATGATAGGTCATATTTAATGCAAAAATGGCGGAGGGCTAAAAAAGATTCTAACTGGATGCCTTTCCAGTATACAAATTCTGTGTGATTCCAACAAAAATACCGTTTACCTGTTCCATAGTTCCATTGGTATTAATGTGATTGGATCTAAACAATACCCATTGTATATAGCTCAAGTCATTAATTTTAGGAATAATATGCGATTTAAAGTTAATCCCATCATCCGTTAAAATAAACCTTGTCATTTATGCTAATGTATTATGTTTAAAAAAAGAATCTTAGTCATTGTTGTAGTGCCCATGACTTTGAATGCTTTAGGCCTCCACCCACTTAGTAAGGTGATTGATGGTCACATTTATATACTTTAATTGCCTACAACTGTTGGGAAACTGGCCCATAACATTGTTAGAGACCATGCAGGAGAATTTGGGTAACCAATTGATAGGAAGTGTTCTTCAAATAGGGGGTTTTCATCTCAATATTCTTGTAACAGCTAAGTATCATAGATATTGAAAAACATCAATTATCAATAGTAGTGCAGTTTTTAGCTGTTCATGTGCTTTCTTATATCACCCATTCACTGTTTCCTTATGGTTCACAATAATCAAAACAATCCACTTGGTGTCCTTGAAAAACAAAAAAGTGTTGATTTCAATGACCTTGTAAAGTTTCCTATTACTAACAAGGGGGTTCATTTTCAACTTTTCTACCATACATTGAACCTCCTTGCACATTACCGGTTTTTATGAGGTAACATTTATTGAAAAAAATTAATTGTCCAAATCATCTGCTAGGGCCACAATAAGGAACCAATAATGACATTCTGCGTTTTGGTGTTTAACGCTGGACTGGTGCTGGATTCAAAGACATAGACAGGTAGTTTCAAAACTCATAAAGTTAGGCGCCCTTATGGCTCCTTAGGATTCTTAGCCAGCAAAGCAAAGAATGTTTACTAAACTATGAAGTGAGCTATTTGGACATATACCTGTAATTTCTTACATGCGTAGATGACAGCCAAATTTTTCTTTTCTGTTACTGTGTAATTGCGTTTGTGAACGTGCAAAGTCTGGCTAAATATAAGCCACTGGGTGCCAAATTTTCTCAACGTCAACTTGGATAACACTACCCCAACGGCAGTGAGGAATACATTCACCTGAATAATACAAGGTTAATTAAAGTAGGGTGCATGAGTATCAATGCTTTAGTTAGATAGAGCCTCAACTTGTTGAAGGCCAACTGGCAATATGCCATCCACTCAAACTGTACTCAATTTAAATGAGGTGAAGTAAGGGATCGCTTATCTCACAGTTTCCCATGATTTCATGATATATATGAGATCTCAAGGAAGTAAGGAATTTATGCTTGCTACTCAGCCGCATTATTCATTTCATGGTCTCAATTTTGCTGGATGGGGTCGTAGCCTTTTTATCAATTATAAACCCAAAGATATTTATGTTGTTCTTTCAAGAAGTTGCACTTATGTGGCTAAGTCTTAGGAACAGCCTGTTGGCTTTTAGGAATATTTAGGCTCGCTAGTGCTATTTTAACCTAAACTCCAACAAATGTGGGATTGTTACTACTTAAAGATAATAAAAAATTAAACTATAAAATTTGAAAGTTGAAGTTTTTTATAGTCTTATTTGGTCCCACAGGGGATAAGAAACAAACCCTCTCAATATTGGACCATACAGTACTTTAACTGTATCAAGGGTCAAGGGAAATTCATTGATGGATTTGGAACGGCTTGTTATAGTTCAGTAAAAGAAATATACAAATCAGCCTATAGAAGTTCAGAAAACTCGCTTCACTTTGGCTGAAAAGCGGATGGGGTTTATTTTAGGTAATATGTACCTGTGGGGTACCAACTTCAAATATCAGTTAATCCCCATTAGCTAAAATTATTTCACCTTGGGGGACCTCCACCACTGCTATAAGAGGGTGGTCTTCGCGAGGTGCTTGAATGGACCTGGTCATAGCTGGGGGAGTACCATCTGATGGGTGCCCCAGGGTATGCTGTGTGGTCATAGTAATCTGACTTCTTAATCTCAAGTTTATTGCCTGTGAAGTACTTAGGCTTGGGGTACACCAATTTTTGGGGATCCACCAAGAATTGGCCAGGGCCTTTTGCCAATAAAATTTCTATTACTATTTAAATTGATTGTGTCATGATCTCGGACTTGTAAATGTCTGACATTTCCCCATTTCAGCCAATTTTGACCCACAACATTCTTATTTTGTAGCTGAGAGGGCAAATGTCTGACATCGCCCCCCTCATTAATGTTGGGGGAGAATAGGGGTCATAGTAATCGATCATGAACTCATTTGACAGTAACTCCTGTAGCAAGGGATTTGATGGGGTACTCCTCTCCTTGCTTTTAAGTGACTATAAAAGGGCTTTCCCAAATAGACCCTAGTTTCTCCCTTCTAGGGGTGATACAATTGTAATAGTAAAGCATCAAGTCGGATACTTGGAAGGAAGGAAGAGGAGTCTAGAGGTCATTAGCAGCTTGACCTTCTTTTGTGACTGTCTTTGCTAAGTTGGTCATCACTTCTGATTGCAACTGGATTATGTGCTGGGCTAAATTCTTCGTAGCTTGCTCAGGATCAGTCTTATCAGTGAAGATATCTTTTGCTAGTAAAGCTGGAACCCCAGGTTATCGCCCATAAAAATACTCAGAAAGGTGACATTTTTAAGATTCTGGTGATAGCTGATGCGGTATGTCATTAGAGCACTGAGCAGGTAAAGATCCTCGTGAAGAGGGTCAGAAGTGACCATTTTGCATAAAATAGAGACCAGTGCCCCATTGGCTCTTTCCACAGTACCATTTGTTGAAGGGTTAAAGGGAGCAGAAAAGAGTTGTTGCGTGCCAATGGAGGTAGTGAGGATCTTCACTACATAGGAGGTAAAATTTTTCACATTGTCACAGAGCAGGACCTATGGACAACAAATGGCGAGAAAATATATATTGATGAAGGAAAGTGGCCGTGACTTTGAAAGTTTGATCAGGAAGAGCCACAGCCTCAATCCATTTAGTAAAATGGTTGATACCAACTAAGATATAACGATTTCCACCAGTGGTCTGAGGTAGAGGGTTTAACACATCTAGACATATGGTATGAAAGAGTTGTTGAGGCGTAGTGGGTTGATACTGATACCTGGGTTTATAGCTGGATTGCTTCTTGCAGGTCAGACATGCATCCATGGCTTCAGTTATTGTCTCCATGATGCCTTCCCAGAAATATCGTTTTTTTATCCATTCATAGGTTTTTCATACTCCACTATGCCCTAGAAGGGTATGGAACTCCAAAATCATGGGTACACGCTCTGATAGTCTGAGATAGGGCAACCAATTCACCCCTATTTTCTTATATAACTTCCCGTTCTCCACTTTTGTGTTGTGGGAATGTCATGCTAACATCATTTGTATGGGTTCATCTTCATCAGCCCACGCGTCTGGAGTCATTAGGAGATCATGCAACCTCTCAGCTTCACTATTCTCAAGGTGAAGGTCAAACAGATGCGTTAACCCATCAACATACATATGGCGTGTCCCTGCTTGATGTTCGATGGTCATATCATAATTCTAGAGCTTAAGAGCCCAGTGTGCCAAATGCCCAGTAGGATCTTTAATATTTTGCAACCACTTTAATGAGGCGTGGTTGGTAATCACTTTAAAGGATGTCTCATATAAAAAAGGGTGGTAGTGTTTAGAAGCAAGCAAGACAGCCAGGAACTCCTTTTCAGTGACTCTGGAATTGCGCTCAGCCTTTGAAAACATTTTAATAAAATAAGAAATGAATTGGTTGATCCCATTTTCATCTAACTGAGCCAAGATAGCTCCAACGACATAATCAGAGGCATCCGTGAACAATATGAAGGGTTTGCCATAGTCAGGGTGGCGGAGTATTGTCCTTTTTTGTAATAGCTCCTTCAAATTCTCAAATGAGGCCTTTTGTTCAGCACCCCAATAGAAGGGGGTGTTCTTAGCCAGGAGGCGGACAAGGGGCTCACTGAGTTGGGAGAATTTTGGGATAGATTGATGGTAGTACCCCATCATGCCCAAGAAGACTTGTATGTCACAAAGATTTTTAGGCGTTGGCATCTTAGATATTGCTTCAACCTTATCTTGTAGAGGTTGTATCCCATCTTAAGAGATGTCATGCCAGAGAAAATCCAGCTTCTTCTGGAAGGAAGTACACTTGGAGGGCTTTAGTTTGATCTTAGATGCCCGCAAGCGTTGAAACACCTCCTTTAGGTGTGTGAGATTGGCAGGATTTCCCTATTAAGGGTGAAGCCTCGACTAGGTGTTAATTATTCAGTTATAATTAATACTAATAATCATTAAAAAAAACTATGCTATTAGACCTATATTATATTAGGTCTAAGATTATATATGAAGCAACAAGCAATTCCCATCAATTACACTGGACTTATGAACTAACAATTCAGCTAACAAATCTTAATTACACTCCAAGTGATCCACTGATGGGATTAAGCAATCTTGATGCAAGACTTGGATTATTCCTGATTATCCTAATCTATCTGATCTTTAATTTATATATTAACCTTGATATTCTATTTACCCTATATTTATTATACTTCCCTAGTACTATAAATAGATTATATTTTTTCATAACAAAGTAACTTTCCTTGTAGTATTATTTACTCTTTGAAGTTCGATTGGCATATTCATATTTGGAATTCAGTAAAAAACCTAAAAATCATTATTTTCAGCCTCAGGAACCTCTGAACCATCGCCAACTGGTTAAGTTCCAACAATATGGACTTTATTTGGACATCTGAACCTCTAATAAAGGTTAAATCCTATATTATTTATATATTGGGTTTCAGTGTGAAATCCACATCTGTCCACGACCTTAAGTGAGCTTCAAAGGACCTAACTCAACTTATTATCATATTCAGTATGAATTTCAACAGAAAGCTCGTTGAATGTTACAGAGAAGAATATGATGTCATCGAGATATACAATCAAATAGCTCAGATTAAGGTCCTGGAGAATGTGATCCATAGCCCGCTGAAAAGTAGCAGGCGCATTACACAAACCCTGAAGTAGATGAGTAGGTTGGAACAAACCCTCGCTCAAGATAAGGGTGCACTTCTCCTGATCCTGTGGTGAAAGATCCATCTTCCAATACCCGCTAGCCAAGTCCATTGCAGAGAAGAATTTAGACCCAAAGAGTTGGACCAGAGCGTCATTGATGCGGAGGATAGGGTAACTGTCCTTCTTTGTGAAGTTGTTCAGCTTACGGTAGTCCATAACTAACAGATGACCTCCACTTTTCTTCTTAATCAATAGAAGTGGGGACAACCAAGGGCTTTGGAAAGGCACCAACAATCAAGCCTCCAGCAGCTGTTTGAGCTCCGTCCGTATTTGTTACTTCTCAAATTTTGATTTGTGGTAGGGTTTGGAGCAAATAGGCCAAGCATCATCAAAATCAATTGTATGAGTCCAACCCTTCATGTGCCCATAGTCAGTTTCAGATTTAGAGAAAATGTCGCTGTATGCTCAAGCAGGCTGTGGACTTTTTCCAGCTCATCTGGGGTTAAATTATCGAAAATATGAATGAAAGGTAGGGTACATATGGAATGGTCAGCGGGAAAACCCATATCCGCCATAGATCTAATACAGTGAACTTGCTTTATTTCCTTAAAGGGGATCAGCACGCCTTTTCAGATCTCCTGATGTTTTTTACAACCATATCCTTCTGGGCGAGATTCCCTAACAGAAGGTTGATGGATCGTTGATAAGCAGGGTCTAGCACGCCTGGCAAAACTCTGGGCTCTAAAGGACTAACTCCATCAATGCTAATTAGGTGCAGAAGGCAATTGTGTGGGATTTGCACGGTAATCTTCGTGTCAACTACCCTTTGCTCACAAGCCTTGATAGTCACTTCTTCAGAAGCGTAAAAAGGGATACCTTTGAGGGCGTCCACTCATTGAGGTAACAGTTTGGTATGTCATCCCACAGTGGTATTTTGTAGGGATAAAGCTGAAGAGGGATACTCAACTGTGCAAACATAGTCCTTTTTATTAGACTAATCATTTGTCAAAATCAGGAGAACCTCATAGTTAAGCAGGGAGAGATAACCCTTCTTCAAGTTAATGATCCCTTCATACTTGAGCATGAATTGGGTACAATGAGTAGATCGTAGGTATTGTTAGTTAGGGCAACCACGGGAGCAGACAATATGAGCTTCCCAAAATGGATGGGCAGGGAAGAGTACGCCCCAATGGCGCAGGTGTTGTTGGGACCTGCAGTCCTAAATTATTGGGTTTAGTTGAGATTGGGGGCCAGTTTAATCTTTTTAATGAGCTTTGATGACACAAAGTTTACTGGAGACCCAGTGTCAAGGATAGCCTTAACCCGCACTCCATTGACTATGACTTCTACCTTAGTTAAAGTTTCACCCAAGTTGTGGGAAAAAGCGAGAACCTCCTTTAGCTGGAGAGTAGAGGCAAGTCATTTGGGTGTCTCAGGATATTTCTCCTGGATAGACCGCAGGGTATGAACACACTGGTTTGGGCTGATCAAGGTGGCAATGATCTGGTCAGCGTCACTGGCAGTGTCAATGACTCAAAACCCCTCAACACTTGGCAGAGGTAAGTTTGGCATGGGATTCGAGCCCAATCCACTATATCAGGGTTCAACCTGTCAGTTATTTCCACTTCATATGGGGCTCCTAAGACATAGTTACCTCTATCTTCGCCACCCCCTTCAGATTCGTCATCATAAGGATTATCAATGAAGGTTAGGGAGGCCACATGGGGTAAGGTAGGTTCAGGGCCTCCCTTAGGGCATGATAGGTCCTGGGGTAAATCCTCCACCTTATTAGCTTTTGGGGGAGGCGTTGGAATTTGCACAGCTCGATTTTCGACCTTTAAAGTAGGAATTTTGCGCTGCCTCATAGAAACAGGTTTCAAACTAGAGTTAGCTGGCTGAGAGGTTGAGGATGATAGCGTCGTGGAAGGGGATGCTTTTTCTATACCAGCTTTAGGTCGTTCAGTGGCTGTGTGCTTTTGTGAAACAGGCAGTTTAGCATTTGTGCCCTGGTCATTTAAACCCATTGTTAATGGAGGTGATTGGCACCTAAGAAAGGGGATTAGACTTAGGAGAAAGCTTTTGAACCACTTGATAAGGTTGCCCTGGAGAAAAAGATGGGCAAGGAAAAAGAACGACTGCTTTCACCAACTGGCTTTCTGGAGCAGAAGATGAAGGGGAACATTGCCCCATCACAGCCATTACCATCTGATTATCATTATGGGAAGAAGCAGTGTGTGATGGCAACTCCATAGGTGCAGGTTTCCAGATGGAAGTAGCCGTAGTAGAGGCTAAAATAGTTGTCGTGGTTGCTTGGCTCATAGACCCTTGCATAGGATCAAGTTCTATAAAGATCAGCCACCTCTAATAAAGCTTCTTTGATATCTCGTACAGTTTTAAATAAACGCTTTACAGAAGAGAGGTGCATTGCCAAGGAGGGATGAGACGCCAAGCCAGCCACTATAGCCGCATTAGAATCGTCTAGGGGTAGCATTTTGGCAAGCAATAAGAATTAAGCTTTTATGTAAAAGCGTTTGACAAAGGAGTGATTGATTCACCCAGTAACAGACTAAGGCGCATAAAGGCTTGTTTTTGCCTGTTCAAACTTTCTAGGGAGCCGAATTCCTCAGCTAGTGCTTGCTTCACCTCCGCCCAGGTGCTGAGGGTGGCCATGTGTGAAACCATAATCTCTTGAGCGCCATGACTCAAGCAGGGAAGAAGGTACTCAATTTTAAGGTGATCCATTTCCCCTTCCAAAGCTACTTCATACATAAAGAGGAAAGAAGCAAAACTTCCCTCACCCAGATTAAACTTATCCTTAAAAGGGGTTTAAGAATACCAGGGGAGACCCCACAATGCCTTGTAATAGTGCTTCTTGAGCTCTTTAAGATGAGACAAAGCACTAGCTAGTTGTTGCTCCAATGCAGCTAGCCTTGGTTACAAATTAGTTGACATGTTAACAGGATTTTGGTGGTGTACAGGCTCCCCTGTAGCGAGCACCACTTGTTGGATTTTAGGAATATTTGGGCTTGCTGGTACTATTTTAACCTAAACTCCAACAAATGGGGGTATTGTTACCACTTAAAGATAATAAATTAATTAAAGTATAAAATTAGAAAGTTGAAGTTTTTTATAGTTTTATTTGGTCCCACAGGGGATAAGAAACGAACCCTCTCATTATTAAACCATACATTATTTAAACTGTAGTGAGGGTCAAGGGAAATTCCCTGATGGATTTGGAATGGCTTGTTATAATCCAAATAAGGAAATATACAAATTTAGACTATCTAAGCTAAGAAAACTCACTTCACTTTGGATGAATGGCAGATGGGGAGATAATTTTTGGTAATATGTACCTGTGGGGTAACAACTTAATAAATTTCATCCAATCTACATTAGCTTAAATTATTTCACCTTGGGGGACCTCCACCACGCCCATAAAAGGGGGTGGTCCCCGCTTAGGTGTTTAAAGGGAATTCAATGTGGCAGGGGGACAAACCACCTATGGACTCCCCATGTTCACTTTCATGGTCGGGGCAATTTGACTGCCCAACTTTGTACTAATTGCCCGTTTAGTATTTGAAACAGTGTTACCTTAATTTGTGGGGTTCCACCAAGAATTGACCAGGGTCTATTGGCTGATAAAATTGCTATTACTATTTAAATTGATCGTGTCATGATCTTAGACTTTTAAATGTTTGACATTTCCCCATTTCAGCCAATTTTGACCCACAACAATATTACTAGTAGTTGGGAGAGCATATGTCTGACATAACCTTCCTGAGGCAACAGAAGGCTTCCTAAAAGTGTTGAAAGTATTCAGTAAACGTTCTGGAGAAAACATCTATATCATCCAGATATTAAAACACATGATATATCTAGATCCCCTAAGATGCTGCCCATGGTTTACTGAAAGGTCGAATGGACGTTGAAAATCCTTATGGCGCCCAAGTGAGTAGTAAAGGCCTGAGCCATATTTATGGAGTACTTCTCCTATTCCTTTTTGACATTTCGTCAATAGCAAAAATTAATAATCCTTATATGAAAAATATTGCGATCAGTCTAAGCGGTCTAGCACATTACTATTGCTTGGTGATGGATGGGAATCTTTTTGTAAAGTGTTCAATTTCTAAAAATAATTACCACAAGACTAGAGGTGTTAATCTTTAAAATGCTGAAACCAATGAGGCCCAAGGAATCTTAAAGGATCTAACATCCACAGTTGCGCAGGCTGATGTATCTTTTTGGTAACAATTTTTATTGCCATCTTTAGACGTCAAATAGGATGCAAGTAAATTGGTATTAGATTACTGGTATCAATAAGGTGTAACACGTCTTGTGCACAACATAAATCAAATCATCCTTATAAAATTAACCTTATACTACAAAAAAGGACTGGCGATTAGTCCCTTAGAAATTCAGTTATACAAATAGGCATTATTAAGGTACCAAGAAACATAAAGACTAACATTCATTGCCATCAAGCCCAGTTCAACCAGATAAAAGTCAGTGATACTTAGCACTTCATCAACTGGTAAGATATGAACAAAAGCATCAACTTTATGCCGTTTAATTGGAAGAGGGTACAATTACAAGTTAACCAATAATACTTGGATCCTAATATTATCTGGAAGGAAAACCCTGGCGCTTATAAAATGTTTAATTTCAATAGGAAGAATGGTTCAAATATATCACATATAACCCATGGGGATTTTAGAATAATTTTACCTTCCACTATGATCTGATGGCCCTCAAGTGTAGTTAAACTTTGATTAGCCCTTAGTGAAATGACATTTTTATTCCATAAGCTGGTTGGGCAGCCTCCTGGTACAGCCATAGGTGATCTGATAACCAATTATGTCTATGTCATCCCTGAACATGAGGTTAATAATATCTAATGCTGAGGTTCAGGGTCCTATTATCCAGTTGTATAATAGCAGAAGATTTTGTCACAATATATTTATAGTGTTTTCTTTACAGAAAGCTTTGAACTATAAGTCATCATAAATAGGTTCCAAAAAGAAAGTTAGTATTTTAGTTTGGGTAACACAATAGCAGGAACAGATACTACCAGTGAGCTGAATTGAAGCGCCAACACACTATAAGCTCATAAAGATATAGTTGTCTGAGGCCCTACAATATTGTATACTTCCCAGTGGTCTATGTCTGGCGCATGGCGAAGTTTCTTTACTAGTTTGTTGTATACAACATTGATTGGTGGCACACTGTCTACAATAGATCTTATTTTTAAGTAGTGCTGGATTATTGATGTAGGTAAATTGTAAAATAAGCATCAGAAAAATTTATTGTGTTGACATATGAAGTCTCAGATTGACTAAATTTGTAAAGTGTTCACATAGTAGAGGGCTTAATTCTTTCAGTGAACAATAGGTATGGCCACTTTGACCTTGTCCAAATTAGGGGTATTGCCCAAAGTGTCTGGAGAACTCTAATTGTTCCAACTGCTGAACATAAGGCTTTAATAATACTTTTGCGCCAATTTGGTCTTGCATTCTTTCTGTGATCAGGTGGTCACTCCTACCATATCAGCTATAAGTTGATGGAACTCCGGAGATAGGGCATTGTTGTTGTATAATTTATTTAGCTGAGGGTTTTTATTGGGCTTACTCTTTAACTGGTATTTTTAGGGGTGGCGGAAGTAGACAATCCCTGTTCTAATCGTCACATCTTTTCCTGAGTCCTCATGTGTTACTTGGTTCATGGCATGAAGCGTGGGTTTTGTATCTGAGCAAGGCAACGATTAGCATAAGGCCTCAACTTTTTACATAGATGATAAGTGACTTGACTGACATAAGCTCTATCAAAACAAGGGCCATAAGGTCAATTTTGAATTTTTCTTTGAGAAGATAAATCTTTTGAACAATTTTCAAGACTCATAATGGCTTTTGTTGTGTGACTCAAAAGTGGCGGCACATTGGCGGAAATAATTTACCATCTGATTAATATTATGTTACTCATTTAATAGTGATACCATAACCCAATACAATTCTTATAGGGCTTTCAGGAATACCAAGTTGATCTGAGCTTCGAAGTCATTTTTTAACGTGAGCCTCAAGTAGTGTCTGCGCCTCAAGATATAGATGGTTGACAAAAATTGTCATGGGATGATCCTTTCTCAAGATGAAATTATTGAACTCTATCCTATGGTTGGTCATCTATAACACTGGCAAACTCTTATATTATAAGGTTTTTGGCGTTAAAGTAAGTTTAATTTTTAATTTTATTTGGGGAAGGCCAACCAAGAGATGGACTGTTAGTATTTTTCCCATATTCCCAGCTGGCTAGATTACCTGGGATCGTGAGGAATATAATTCCCTGATGCGAGGTGAATTGGAAATCAGCTGACCCTGATTTTGGGGTAGCTATGTTTGGGGGATTTTAGGTTATTCACATGGTCAGATCTGTTGGGATTGATCTGAATGAATGCTTAAGATCTCGTCAGGCAGAGTTGCCAATGAAATAGGGGCATCTGATAGTTGATTAACTATCAGGTGTACCAATTGGGATCAGTCAGGTTTTATCACTGACCAATTGGGAATTTAAGGAGTAAGTGGTGAGGTGAGTGATGCCGCCTGCAACTAGCAAATTGATTAGTTGGTTTGCAATCTGCCTTAATGGGCAACAAGTCCCATTACCTAAGCAGGTCGCTTGCCAAATATGGTTAGTTCACTTGGATTGAGAGGAAAATGTTAGGGACACGTTTTCTGAGTCTTTCCATTTTAGGTCTCAAGGATGTCCAATGACGGAATCCTAGCCAGGATGGAGAAGACCATTGCTGTTGAGATGAGGATGGGTGATTCAACAGCAACAGCTGCCATCTCATTGAGGAGGTGTCAACTGAGGGTTGGGCGCCAAATCCCCAACTATATTCCCTAGAATTTACTAATAAAAGAGATAGAATTTACCAGATAATAATATACCAGATCACTTTTACTAAAGTCTTAGCTTAGTAAACTTTATCAGCATCCATTTGTTATATTTTTTTCTCAGGGATATTATTGCTGTGTGCAATAATTAGGAGATTCTTTAAGATAAAGAGTAAGGATCTGAGTGGGGATCCTTAGAAGAAGCTGAATCAAATTGGGTGTTATAAAATTGGCAGTATTCAAGAGATACGCCAAAGGATTTTTGCACAGGGTTTGACCCTCTGAGCAATCAGGACCAATGATATGATGATCCTTGCCCTCAAAACAATAGAGTAAACTTTAATAAATAACCACAGAGCACTTGCTCCCACAACCCTCTTTTATTTAATATAATCAACACAGTGGATCCTCACTGTTCCGCTTACTCTAAACTAATAACAACCTTCTTTTCTCAATCATCTCCTCACCTATATTGTACAAACTTCAGATGATACCGCTTCCATAGCTTAATAATCTAATTCACTGTATCTCATTGTTTCTGGCAACTCTTTATTTGTTAATAATATGATCGCCTTATTCAAAGTGATTTCAAACAACCCAATATCGCCTCATCTCAAGGCGCTCAATTAATCATCACTCATATCAAACTCGACGGATTCTATCCATTCTGCCATAATGACTTAGGGCTTATCATCCAGTCATATCTGAATTGCAATATTGAGGATTGCTGCTGACTGTGTGCCAAACCAGAGAAACCATAAACAAGTACTAAGATTAGATCAAGTTAAGAGGTACAAGGGAATGAATCCCTATTCAAGACATCACAACTATTTTGAGAGGAAATACTGGCCTGGTGTTGGGCTGAGATCTAGTACTTCCATTCAACTATGGATAACAGTTGCCATACTATTATCAAACGATCATATCAACTACTATACAACCCGGAGAATTGCACAAAACCCAAATTTGTGCAAGTAATAAGTTTATAGGGGTTATTGACAAAAAATAATCAGATAACCTATAAATTTTTACATGGACATTTCCAATATGTAAACTAACAAGCACTAATATAAGCTAGAGGCACCCCAGAGAAGCTAACGCTGTCTCCTGTTGCCAGCGGGAATGACACATAAAAGAAGGGGGTCTCGTCATTAGAGGCTTGCACCACTATTGAGCACTTATGAAGGAAGGGTCTGAAATGATGATAATTAAACTGGAAACCAGGATGAGACCAATTGTTATTGAAAAGATGGTAGGTAACCAAACAACCATGCTTGAAAGTGGTCCATAAGGTGCAACTAGAATAGGCGTACAGCTTCTTGATGGGTGAGAGTAGAGCCTGAAATGGCATCCAAGACAGCTTTGTGGATGGTCCACATTGCAATTGCTACCACTAAGGCTTGGAGGGAAGGTTGTATAGTGGAATTCAAAGACCAGGCGAAGATGTCCTTAGATAGGCTGAAGGGCTGTGTTTGATCCTGTAAAAAGAGACGTTGAACCTCACGCCAGATCGCTTTTGACAGAGGGCACTCTTCCAGGCGGTGGACCAAAGTCCCATATTGGTCACACACAACACATGAAGAGTGTGATGGGTTGGATCGCTTTACAGTATGGTATACCCATTTCAAGCAGCGCCACACATGGAAACAAACATGCGGCTGCAAAAGAGGATGATGGGCGTACTTCCAGATGGCTTTCTGGGTTTCTAGGGAGTAGGGAGTGTCCAAAATGTTCAGATAATCCACCCTGGCCATGATAGGGGACTTCCTTGGAATCAAACTGTTCAGAATGGCTTGGGCTTGTACTTCCTGTGTGAAGCGGTGAATAGGGCGACCCCTCTGGGCGGTGTGCCCAATGATGCAAATTCTCCACTCTACGCTCCACATGGAGAGGATAATTCGTTTGAGGTGGGGTGGAGTCCCATGTGGGCCCGCAGCAGAGGGATGTGAGGCAAGATATTTTAACAGAGATTGGGGGTGAGTAGGATTGCGGAGGCCCAGGGCGCGGGAAAAATTGGAGCAGGCCGCGCATGACCAGTGTTGGGCTTGTAGTGTGGGGTTGGTGACTGCAGCGATCCAGGTGCCAAGTATTTTGGCGGCATGAGACTAGAAGTTGAGCAGGCCCATACCATCACTATGTCGAGGGCCAAACAAGACATCCAGGAGCACTGGCAGTGGGCGGTCTATCCAAAACCACCTTTTCAGTAGGGCGTATAACGAGGTAAAGAAAGATGGGGAAAAGGCTATAGTGTGGGCCACAAACCAAACTTTGGATAGGAGCATAGAGTTGGCCAGTACAACCCTGCCTGGTAGGAAAGTTGGGTGAGCTCTGAGGGAAGCGATGTGTTTTTTGACATTGTCCAGGATATGGTGCTCCATCACCGACGAGGCATGCCCTCCTGCCTCCAGCCATACACCCAAATGGCGTACCAGACCAGCAGGGGGTCTTGGCACTAAAGGGAGCACAAGTGGGGCAGTATCAGGTGGTGGGGCAAGTGAACATGTGAGCTAGCTGTTGAAGCAGGTAGGAAATGGAGTGCTTGTGACCAGCATGCTTGGTATTGGCTGAGGAGGATGATTTCTGTTTTGGAGGCGTTAAGTGTGGCGTTACTTACCCTGGAGTAAACCTGGATAGTAGCCTCAAGAGCGCGTGCATCTTGGTTGTTAAGCACCCCAACCACACAGTCATCAGTAAACGCCAAAATCTTAACTGGTGCTTGGCCTTGCACATGGACACCAGTAAGGTGGGCATTCACGTTGCGTAAAAGTGGGTTGAGGCTGAAGTTATACAAGAGTGGGCTCAAAGGGTCCCCATGGCAGAGGCCCCTTTGAGGGTGAACCACAACATTGAGGAAGCCAGGGCCACGCGCCGCCATGGTGGTGGATTTGGTAAGCAACATCATCTAATTAATGAACCAATAGGGAAGGTGGAACTTGTGGAGGCAGGCTTTAAGGTAATCCCAGTTGACTCTATCATAAACCTTCTGCTGGTCTAAAAAACAAGTGCCCCAGTAGCCGTGGATTGGAAGACGTTGGCTACAGTGTGTATGTTTTCCCATATAGACTGCTTGGAAATGAAACCAGATTGATCAGAGAAAATGATATAAGAGTCAACTTCCTCTAGGTGGTTGGCCATAATTTTAGTAAATAACTTAGTATCAGTGTTAATAAGTGAAATGGGGCGCTAGTTGGCCAAGTCCAGCTTATCCCCTTTTTTATACAGCGTTATTGCGAAAGCCTCCTGGCCCCAAGAAGGAGGCGCGTTTCTAAAAAACATTGATTCATTGAGGCAAGCAACAAAGAGGAAAAATAATTAAAACACTTCTTATAGAACTCATAAGGAATCCCATCTGGACCTGGGCATTTCCGGTATGGTGAACTGCAAATGGCATACCAGAGTTTATCCTGAGAAATTAAATTCATCAGCTACAGATAACAGGAAATGGTGTGGATATGTGCGCTTTCAAGAAATTTAACAACTTCGACCAGTTTGACTTGATCAGAGCAGTACAATTCAGGGTAATAATTTTAAACTTTGATTGCCATTTTGACTGGATCAGAGTGATACAATTTGAAGTAATAATTTCGAACTTTGATTTTCACTTCAGCTGGAATATCTTCGATGGAGTGTTACAGCCACCTCACCTGAGTGCAGGCCAAGCTCTGTCATGGTGCAAAGAATTTTTTGAAAAAATAAGTGGAGCACATGTCACCCACCATTATATTTTTTGCCTTATACTGCACACAAATGTGATATTTGTGTTGCCTTATTAGTGCATTAAGGTGAGCCAACACTTCAGCCCACTTATAAACCTAAAATGGGCTGTAGCCTTCAACAGGGACGTTAGACACCAGGTGGTCCACCTCTGCAAGTGTGTGACTAATGACTGCTGATGCAGCCTGAGAGTGACATGATTAGAGGTGGTGTGCCTGGCAGATGGTGTTCGCTTTGAAGGTTGACCAGGTTTAAGTGGGTCTTCACAGAGTGGTGTGGCAAACTCCAGTGCTGAAGTTTCATTGTCCACCCATGAGGAAACCCTGGGAGACGTGATCTCATCTGGATGAAGTCTGCACTACTTTGGCACCTGTGCCACTGGGTGCGACAAAGAGAATGAAATTGTCACCAACCTGTAGTCAGAGAAATCGATTTTTGTCATCATAAAGTGTGCAACCTGAGACCAAAAATCCAACGGGGCAAGAATAAGGTCTATGTGGGACATTGACCTCAGTTGACTGTTGTGCACATGGGGACGAGACATGTTGGGGAGCATCAGTGCATGTTTGGGTAGTGTATCAAACAGCCACAAAGTGGCTTTTAGAATATGAAGTTCAACGTGCCCTTGTGGGGGGCAGGCGCAAAAGGTCAGCGGTTGGTGGCCAGGTTGGCCCAGCAGTTCATGTCGCCAACCATAAACAGATCAGGGGGAAGTGGGAGGGAAGTAACGGCCTAGAAGAATTCCTGGTGATCCTGCACACAGGTTTGGGCATAAAGATTAACGATAGTGAGCACTTCGTCATCCCACAAAAAGGACACTACAAGCACACGCCCATAAAGGTATGAATTTTCAAAGATAAATTTAAAATTAAGGGTCATACATACAAGAACCCCACAGTGCGGCGACCAAAAGGAAAGGGAGGGGAGGATCATGGTTGCCCATGTTTTCTCTGCACCATGTGGACAGTGGGTTTCCTAAATAACCAGGATGTCCACAGGTAAATTATCTTAAAAAACTCAGTTTCCTAGCCTAGGATGGTGAGGCCTTGAGTCCAGCGATGTTCAACGTCCCTATTGTGAAGGCTCCCCCATCACACCTTAGGTGCAATGGGAAGGGCCCCCTTCCCTTCCTCTAGGTCATTTTCATCACATGACATGGAATCACGTGTGTGGGAAGCAACAGAGTTAGCTTTGTTATAGGGGTCCTTTTTTAGGACATTGTCAATGGATTTGGTATGTTTCTTGGTTTTGGAGGAATTTGCCTTCTGCCAAATTTTTGGGTTACTGTGTTCCTGCTTTGCGCCATTGATGGTTGACAAAAATTTGGGAGGGAAATGGGTAGAATAATCCTTTTCAATTTGAGGCTTAGTAATATTGCTTAGGAAAATCTGACTCACCCATCGAGTCCTCAGGTTGGTTTTCCCAATCTTATTGGTGAATAAATTCATGAGCCACTTCAGCTGATAATGAATCAATGTCATCCTGGGTCTGGGTAGGCAGGATCACAGACGTGGCCATGGCTGCTGCCTTGTCCACTGCTCTTTGGGCCTTCTTGGCCTTTTTGCATTCTTGAAGGGACACAGGTTTGACCTGAATGTAACACCCCTGCACGCCCCATGGGAAGGCAGTGTCAGTGTCTATAGCCAATTCTTAATGGGTGTCTGCACTGCTCGTTGCTTTGGGTGGGATTTCGTTTTGAGTGATGCCATCCTTGGTGGGACAGGTGTGGGCCTTGTGGCCAAAAGCGTGACAAAAGGTGCAGATATGGGGCGCGCTATCCACAGTGACACAGAATGGGCGGGATTACTGCCCATCAACGAATACAACTGTGGTGTGGGGGAATTGGGTCAAATATACTGCAACAACTGTGGATGGGGTGATCACAGAAATTGCTTTGCCCGTGAACAGGTCTGGCATGAGTGTAAAGTGTTTCATCTTGAAGGAGTGAATTTTCCCATATGCCTTAAGCCCAGCCATTAGGTGGTGCTTCAGCACTGTGCACTTAATAGTTGTGGGGAGGAAGTCAAACGTTATGAAAATTTGGTTTGATTTGGTCCAATTAGTATGCTTTGTCTCAACCACCCATTGACCATCCAGGAGGTCTACCACCACATTCACCTGTGCGACTTCATCCACTGCTTTTTTATCTTCAAACCCAATATCTAACCAACCACGGGTCATGGAGTGCGGTGCTACATATACTGCGGCCAGAGAATGGTTGTGCACATCTCCACAGAACTTTTCCCAAAGCACCATTTAATTAATATCCAGAAATACTCAAACCCCATGCTCCACTGACAACAGGAGCTGGGAATGCGGAGTATTGATTAACTGGTTACACTTCACTTGCCAGGCTAAAATCTCTGGGGAAATACTAACTCCCGGTTTTTTGTTTTTATCTAGGCCAACAGTCTCACCGGGGTGCTTATTAATTTTGGATAGTGCAGAGCCCAAACCTGTGCCCTAAACTTTGCTAGCCCAATTGCTACCTAATATTAGGTGAACATTAATCTCCTCAAAGATATTATCAAACTTAGCTAGTCTTGAATAAAATTTGTTGCAATTAGTGATTGCAACTAGAGAGAAAAGTTAGTTGCATTAAAGTAATGTTTGCTGACATCTTTTAATTTTGTTATAACTATTTCCTGACTTTGAGTCCAGGGAGTTCATTACCATCACAGCTTAACTTTCTCATAGGCACATTATACTAATCTCTAAAGTTAATAAAATTGTGCACGTTCCCAATTTTATCAAACATTAGCAAGTTAATAGGGTTAACATGATATTGACTTTTCATGGTCGCTGGCCCAAAGGGCCAACCTTGATCCTATATGACTTTCTAGGTGAAGAAGATGAGGAGTGGATAAAAATGACTTTGAGCTGCTTGAGCGGCACACATAAAGAATGTCAAGGTATGGTGAGTGGAAGGGTGGCAGTATTGCAAAATCATCGTACTGGAGTCTCGCTGGTAATATGTACTGAAGGTTTAAGTGGAAGAGTTGCCAGAGTATCAGGATGATCAGAAACTCAAGAAGTTGAAATAGATGTGAGAAAAGTAAGCATAATATTCGCAAGAGGAGCCACGCTACTTTCAGTGTAAGTTTTATCTAGTAATGTATCACAATCATCAGTTTATCTATATGAGTGTTTTTCGCTGTCTTCCCCTGATGGTATTTACAAAGTTCCTTTTGGATCTCATTTTTGACTGATCCATCGTATTCATAAGATAAAGGCATTCTGCCTGTATCATGCTTCAACATTATCAATTATTTGGTTAAAAATTAGTAGCTCAGCTTTCAGGCCACAGTTCTTTCTAACCAGTGAGCTTATTTCTTGTGCCTGAGCTTGCACTTGAAAACGCAGTTAATCTATATAGAGGTACAAATTAGTATATGAGCAAATGGATCAAATTAAAAATGCATTAATGCCATCAAGGTGGTGTCAATTACTTCAGTATCCTGTACTTATTCATTTTATTGGGCAACTTGGCCTAATAAAAGCTCTAATAGTTGGACAACATGTCCATTTAGATTGTCATTTAGTTGCTTAACAGCATCACAATCAAATTTTGGGCCTCATGGTTGCCATTTCAGTTTCATTATGTCGTTTACTTCCACTTTAAGTTAGTTTTGACTTGGGTACAGTGTTTCGTTATGTTTGCCACCCATTGAGGGGTTATACCCCAATTATTCATGGCTCGCTAATGATGTGCAACAGGCCAAAATTTAGATGAACATCCAGCCCTTCCACCTACTGGTTGGCATCCTTAGTATTTTACCAATTATAAAGAATGATGGCGTTGGGGTTACAAAAGATGCCATCCAGGTGGCTAAGTAAAAAGTAGTTTTCCAATTGTTGGGCTTCCATGAAAACATCTAGGTTGCTGACATCAATATGTTGACAGGCAATGATCCGCTGGACTTTGCAAATGGAAATAAAAGGATAATTAAAAATACCTTTAAATAGATGTCTTGCAAGGTGAGTGTCTTGATCATATCACTGATGGTCATTTCATGGAAAAGATGGTATTATTATACAAAGACTCCTGGAATTTATATCTGCAAAACATTCCATTTGTGCTTCATCTGCATTGGCGGCAGTAAGTTAGTAACCATGAATTGACCATTTTTATAACTTTTGATAATGAGCTGTTTAGACATTGGACACACATTTTACAGCTTGTGATTCTAGCAGTCTGGAATGGGAAAGCTCCACTGTAGGGCCTGCCTCCTCACTTGAACTACTAACGTGGAAATAATTATGGCCAGTTCGCCTTAATACATAGGCTCAAAAGAATACATGGTGCCAAGGCCAAGGGCAAAGTGGTTTGGGTTAGTGTTTATACTAGTAAATTTGGTACGAAAGTTAGCAAAATGTGCCCCTGTAGTGAGCATCACGATATATAGAAATTGGCGCAGGGCATTGTTTTATGATGCACAGGTCAGTAAACACATGAAAACAAGGTGCTTTAGGAAGACACTAACCATAAAAACGACACAAAAATCTCATTTCTTGAGAAAATAAGCTTTTTAATACAAAAATAAAAGCACAATATATTATTGAATACTGAAATTGTAATTGTGTGGCTTATAGTTGTTAAGTCTTTATTGTTGTAGGCTCCTGAAGGCTATATAAGAACAAGATCCCTATCAAATGTTAATCCCTCCTAGATTTTCTTTCTAGCTTCTAGGGTTCACATTGGTGCAAAACATTGCTAACATAACAGCATTTGAAAAATTTCAGGTTAGTTGCATAATATTCATAAAAGTCATAAATGAATGCCTGTGTCTCAAGGCATTTACAACAAATAACTCTGATAAAAAGGATGGTATAGGAACAATTGTTTGAGAATAAAAACGCTATTGACAATAACTTTGGGTGGCTCAGAGGTGAGAGAGTAGTAATATTGTATTGAGATTTGATTATGCATAGCCACTAGGCGAGGTAAATTAATGTAAATTAATAATTATCGAGTTTGTGCTGTTAGGGCTGAGGGATTGATAATACCTTGATAATAATGTTAATTGGGAAAATCCCCAATACAATATATGGTAACTATAGATGATTTTGGAATAGTGTCCAAATCAATCAAACCTTAATTTAATTATCAGTAACGTATAATAATTAAGTAAATAGATTGATTATATATAGGTTTGGTCAGACAAAAAGTTATCACATTAGATAATCAATTTAATGACCCAATCTTGGGGCTCATAACAGAGTTGAATTAAAATTCTATATTAGTTTATTATGATAATATGACTGGATAGGACAATACTAATTGTTCAAGGTGCTAAAAAATAAAAAACACTATTAATGAACTGAACCATAAAAACCTAGTGGATCAAAGTTAAAATGAAAAAAATCACAACTAATAAGGTGGTAAAGTGGAGAACCACTTATCAGACTATGGCAGAAGGGGAGGGGGGATCAGGGGGGTTTGTCCTCGTTGGCATTTCCTTATCCCAGAGCAAAGAACAGGCTAAAGTGGAGATCAAGAGCATAGTGGCATTGACGAAATTTGGTTCAATATACTCAAGGATGTAATATAATAAAAACTGCCAGCTTTAATAAGACTGCTGATATAGTCCTCAAAGGATGCTTCATCTTGAATGTGGGCATCAGAGACTTTGGTGAAAGTGGCAATATTGGTGTGGGTGATAATGGATTTTGGATTCTGCACTACCACTGCAACGTTTTGGATTTCATTGTTAGATTTCTTATTAAGTTTAAGAATGTTGCACTTGTACAGCGGGATCATGGTTGATGGGATAATGGGAGGAGGGAGACCCCCTGCAAGCATCATCACTGACTAGTGGCAGCTTTGCAGTGGGGGCGACTATCAATCATGGCATCCACTTCAACAGCAAGCTAGTTTTTTTCAAAAAGGAGTGTCATTTGTCTGAGGGCATAGAAATGAGGGGGAAATTGAACTTCAAATTTTGAATTAGTGAAAAGATCAAAGTGGAGATTGGACAATCAAAGATCTCATCAAACTCAGAAACCTCAGCCAATAAGCTCAAAGATTCTGTTTAAATTTAGAACATTGGCATAAGTTTGGCTTTTGGCTATCAAATGGGAGGAAGCTTAAGGTTAAACTGAGTCTAGCTGCTTCCTGATTGGTTAATGTAGATGTGGTTTGTGTTGAAGAAGAGCCTAATTGGTTGATGTAGGTGTGGTTTGGGTTAAGGATGAGCCTGATTGTGTAAGGATATTTTCTGTAACTCTCCCGTTCCCTGAGAGGTGGTTCAAGGTGCACTACCACACCGCCATGGATTTAGCCATTAGGATATTGGTAAACAGGACACCTCAAAGGATTCTGGAGCCAAAGTAACCTAGTGCAAGGGTGTATAACGAGGTATAGAGTAGTTGGTACTAGTAAGCAGTAGCACTTGAGTGGACCCCATGGGGAACCCATAACCAAGTGAAGATCTAGGATGAAGGGTTTAGAGCCTCATTCTGAAGGGGACCAAGGGGGCCCAACGGTGCACTTGAACTTGTAGATAGTTTTTTAAAAAATAGAACGGCCAACGTTGTTAAAGACCTCCCTGAGGAGGTCCACACACAGGTCAACCCAAGTAACCATAACAAAAAACGTAAACTAAAGGGATTTTTATTAAAGAAAGTTGACCAATGAGGAAGGTTGGTCTCAAGGAATCATAAATAAACAATTGGGGGAATCATTAATTGGTGGAAGTGGTGCTAAGCCCAAGTGCACTATCATGATTCTAATATGACTGGATGATAAGCCCTAAGTCATTATGGCAGAATGGGTAGAATCCACTAATCATGATATGAGTTACATTTATTAGAGTGCCTTAGGATGAGGCGATATTGGGTTAGAACGGATGGTAATTGGATTTCTTCCAAATGAGGTGATTAGTAAATGTTGATGCATGACATATAATTGGTAAATTGCCTCAAACTTGCAATCGTGAATTTAATGAATGAAGACTCTGTTGGAACCAATAAGAATATGGAGGAACAAATAGTCTAAGCAAGAGGGTTGGTATTGATCAAAATGCTGAGATATAAGTGAGATCTGAGAATGGAAGGGTAAGGATTGTTAGTAGTTTAGAGCAAGTGGAACAGAGAGAATCTGCTGTATATATTAAATTAAATAAAAGAGTGTCTTTGGGGCAATTGCTCTACATTTATTAAAGTTTATTACGTTGTTTCAAGAACGACAATCATCATATCATTGGTCCTATTTCTCAGTGGGCTTAATCCTGTGCAAAACCCCTTTCAGCATATCTCCAATATACCGCTGAAATTATAATTTTGGTGTTCACTACATGAGGCAAAGCTGGTGGGCTGCTCAAGTAGTTGGAGGACAGATTAGGAGGTGGCAAGAGCCACTGGTTCAGACTTGGCGCTCCTTTGAGGGGGCGCTGGGGTGTTCTTGGCCCACCATTGGGGCGGGTCACACTGGAGGAATACCAATTGGTTAAGTGGGGAAATTGTTAAAAAATTAAACAGATGGATTCCTCCCAATAATATCAAAATTAAGGTTGTTGGTTAGTTGGGTGTGATTTCTGGTTAATCGCCTAGTTCAATATTATTTAGTGTCATGTAAATATTATTTGTTTTATGTTTGGTGGATTCCTAATTTGGCGCTGAATGCAAAATCATGGGTGATTGTGGGAATTTTCAGTGGAAAGCTGATGTATCTGTTTGCAACCATCTGAAAATGATTTCGCTGACTTGAATCTGAGTTTGGTGGAACCTTATCCTGATGCCAACTGTCATGAAAAATGATTGTGGGATTTTCCAGCAGAAAGCTGAAGTATTCATTATCAATTATCTAATTATGAATTTGCTGCCTAATTTGGAGTACCAGCAACTTATGCTGAGGATGCTAAAAGTAATTATTATAATAAATTTATATATAGCTAATTGGTAACTTGTGCCAATGATGAGTCAATCTAATATTTGGTGATTGGGACAAGCAGAGTGGGAGGGAATCACTACCATGAATGACTGCTATTGGTTGAGGTTCTGGATTGGATGGCTGAGGGGTTTTCATAGGCGCAGTATCCTAGAGTATGTATAGTCTTCCTTCCCTCCAAATAATGATCTCTCTTTTGCCCATCTTTTTTCTATTATAAGTAGCAAGTGCCACTAAAGTGGATAGGGGTGGGACTGGAGATCCCCAAAGTAGGCGCAGGGTGACATGCCTGGAGTGGCCGATGCTGCCAGCTCTCATACCTCAGCCCTATGAAGAACCAATGGGAACCTAGCTAACTGGCCACCAACAATGATGTGCTGATGGCTGCCAGCCATGAGGGTGATGCAGCGCGGGAGTGCCATAGCCACCCAGGATGGGGGATGGACTTTCCAGGGCACACAAGATGGGTTGGCAATTAGTTATGAGGGTGGTGCAGCATGGGGTTCCATGGCCGCCCAGGTTGGGGGTAGGACTCGCTGGGGCACATACAAGAGGGACCATGGGGCTAAGGTGAATTCGTTGGTCTTCTGGGTTGGTGGTCTGGACATTGTCAGGCGGACAGCAAGTAAGAATTAGACTAGCCTGCCAGCCCAGATGCCAGAGCATCCAAACAGCAAACCAGAATTCCTGAGGCACTGCTGCTGATATGACAAATATGGAACCAGAAAAGAGTTCCACCAAAATCTGCAGATGAGCCAGAATTTCATATAGGCACAAAATAAAGTATCAGATGCACATGGCCATTAACCCCGAGGGATATGAGAATGTCAGCAGATAAGGCAGCTTAAATTTAACATGTAAAAACTAGATTTTGGGAAAGGTTGTTTTAATGGAAAATTTAAGGAAGAAAAATCGACCAACAATTTTCTCAATGCAATGCAACTGATTAAATAGTAGTTGATTTGGGGGAAAAACAAGCTGGGATCAGGTCCTGCAAATTTGACCTAACCTGCGAATTATTTGGGAATGGGCGAGTTAGTTCCTTTGGAATCGTCATTGCAAAATTTGGCAGCAAGTTGAGTTGCTGTCAGTTTGACCTCAAACGCCTGAACCAAGACTTGACTACGTTTCTGATGGTTGATGCAACAGCGTTTAGCCCAATGAGCGGCGGAAATCCCAAGGCCACCCCACATAGGGGTGGGCCCATTTGGTTGGGAATGGGTTTGGGATGCCAACCCACCCATGCTCAGTTGCTGGACCATTCATTTGGTCTGTGGCATCGCATCAGGTGCAACACTCAATTTGTTAACAGGAAGCTGCCCATTGGGGGTGATGCCTGACAGATTTGGGAGGGGAGAGATTTTTCCAATTGTCATGTTAATCAAATCGCAACTGTCAGGCATTCCAGCCAATAGATCAGTCTTCATACCTTTTTGACCATTTAAAATATGAGCATTGGGTGGATTGCCGCTCAAATTGGTTACAATCAATTTTATTTCAGTGATCTTAGTGCAGATTTCACTGATTCATCGTAACAGTTCTGCTGAGGTTAGTGTGGGTACTGGAAATGGGATCTGAAGTGGGAGAGCTGTTACCCAGCGCTCATCTACTATGTGAGCGAGATCACCCTGAGTAACAAGGGGTACAGCCATCCTCTTTGGTGCCTTTTTACTTGGAAATGGGAAAATGGCCTGGTCAACACCCAGAGGATGTTCCCCAGGACTTACAGACATGGACTTTCAGGGGGTTGGTATGCCTATAAAGATGAAACAGCAAGGGTTAGCCAGACTCCACACTGGTTGGACTGGCATACTAGTGGAGCCCACTGTTTGGAAAAGCGATTTTCTGACATGCACCAATAAACGCATGATTCAATTAGCCAGGGTACTATAGCTCAAGATTGACAAAATTCAAGTTATTGATTGAAGGCATGGCTGACAAGATTTAGAAATTTCAAAAAGAATGGGGTTCAAAACCTCATTTGCCAAGCAAATGAACTGAACCGTTGCCATTAATAATATAGCTAGTGCGTTTTAAAGCCCACGCTGTAACACAAGGCTCTGCATCACACAAATCCTTTAGACTGACCTGGGCATATCTGGCCTGAACCCAGCGCTGGTCCAGGTTATGTTTGAGGTCATGAAGGCCTGCTAACTTCACCTTTTTGGCCTCCTGACAACTATCCTTATCTTTACAGTTGGTACCCTCAATTGTGTCATTGGGCCATCACAATTAGCTGCTACTGGAACTGCCGCAGAAACAGGTTGGGTGTCATGGTTGGATGACATTATACTAGGAACTGATGCCAGAGATAAGGCTGGGTGACAGAAGGCCCAGAAGGTGAAACTTCAGGCTCTTCCTGACCTGAAACACACCTTATATCAACGCTAGGTGCAAGCCAAGCATGCCCAGGTTGATACTAATGGGGTGCAAAATGCCCAGCCTCTTGTCTCAGCCCAGGCACTGAAATGAACGATTTACATTTTAAACGAAGATGGTTCAATTAACTTGGTTGGAGAGCAAGGGTTTGAGTCTCACTCCAGCTATGAAATTTTAAGCTCAGGTAAAATACGGCTTCAATCAATTACTCAAGTGAAGGCACTTTCAGTGTATTTTACTAAAATGGACGGAAGTGTTTGTTTATTGGAGCATCAAGGCTTGGGCGCACTTCCGCAGAACCTAAATTTCCCCAGCCCATTTTAAATATGTTTTTGCGACTAACATCCCTTGTTGATCGACTTTCTTAATAATAAACCCCGTTGTTTTACGTTTTTCAATGGTTCCTTGGGCAAACATGGTGGTGAACCTCATCAGGGAGGTCTCTAACTATGTGGGCCACTACCTATTATCACCATTTACACGCATCCCAGGTGCTTTCTTGGGCCGTTCAGGTCCCCTCCAGACCAATACACCCAAGACTACTCGCGCCAAGATACCCTTGAATATGGACTCCCCGTTGGTGTCTACTCAAGTTGGGAGTTTTCTTACTTACCTGTTCTCATATGTGGTGTTTTACACCCTCGCCTGGGTTACCTTCTGCTCAAGCACCATTCTAGGTGCCCCATTTCCCATTCTCTTAATGGCTAGTTCCCTAGCAATGTGGGTTCGCGTCCCACATCACCTTACTGGGAACAAGAGAGTTACAGACACTCTCTTGACATTAGTTGACCAACCGTTTTATTATATGAGCATACAAAATATCCGTGTGGGACTTTCAATATTAGTAAATTGGGTGTGTTGGCCATTTATCACTGCCACGATGGTGCTCACCACAGTTTTCTTATTAGGTTTTGTATTAATATATCTCAGCGTTATTTTTTTAACTACCAATTGGGAAGTGTCCACCCTTCCTGCTTGCACCTGGTGGTCTCGGACTTTTTGTGATCATCTTGTCAAAACTCTTTTGGATAGTTTCCCCACCCCAACTCAGAAGGGGCTAGGTATTTTGGCCATCATTGGATCAAAACATATAAATATGGGAACCAAAAAGTTGCGCGTGCTTCTTAAAATGAGGGAATCTTATCCTTCTAATCCTTCAGCTCCTTCTAAATTTGGAGCTGTACAGGGGTCTAGCCCCAAGAAGGAAGTAAAGGTTTCAGATGATTCCACCACAATGATGTTAATCATGGTCATCCCTATAATATCGCATCCTCAACTAGTGATCTTTCCTTGAATTGTGAGATGCTTCCACCTGATTTCCTCCCCATCTCGGCGGAAATCAGGAACATCAGAGGGTCTGAACTCAAATTTAACAAAAAAAGGCTTTCCATTATCATTTTTTTCTCCCCAACACATATCTGAGGTGCGTGCTGAGGCATCAATTCAGGGATTGGGGGTGATGGCCCTGGATAGCGATGCACACTGAACCCTTGGAATAAGTGTGAGTTCATTAGAACCAGAAAACGCATTTTGTAACAAAAGCAAAAGATCACAAAATGAGCCATATATATTTTCATATGGTCTGGATTAGGATTCTATTTCTGTATATCAGATCACTCCTGAGAACCCTCGTTTGACCCCTACCATGATTATGGGTTCTCAGGAAGTGGAAAAAGAACTACGTTATAAATATAAAGATGTATATGCACCTGCAGAAGGTGTGGTGGGATATGTGGCCTCAGTAGTAAGAGTGGCCCACTATCCCTCCCCCTTCTATGATTCCAAAACATACCCTGATGGCTTGTTGAGACCGGAGGAAGAATTTTCAAGTGAAGTGATGGCGTTTTCTGCATTGGATAAATCCCATTCTGGATACTTTTTGTTGACTGATAGTCTTACTTCCTCTTATGGAAAATTCAGCACAACTATTTTGGTGGATACTGGTGCCTCAAATAATTTTATTGACCAAAACCTCGCTGACTACCTTGAGTTGAGTTACTCTCCCGGTGGTATGGTTAGAGGTGGGGCTTCTCAAGGTATCCCCACACTAAACATCATGGAGTCAGTCAATTTCCAGGTAGGTTCTTATCTATTGTCTGATCAGTTTCAAGCTATCAGAAACCTCTTGCTTCCCATCATTTTGGATGTTGAGTGGTGCCGGAAGTTTGACGTCAAAACTAATTTGAAAGAAAACACTTTATCCTTGTCTTTGACAAATGGCCACCAGTTGATTGTTCCTTTGTCTGAGGATAACGTCCAAGGCAAATTACCCCATTGGCCCAATGTTCCCAGTCCATATCTTGCCCCTTTGCTGAAGCCCACTGTGGGACTTTTCTTACCTTCCTGTTTGGAGGAGTTGGCATCTTCTTTTGATGCAGCTTCAGCTAGTATGCTACCAGAACATTCCGAGTTTGATTGTGAATTTAAACTTACTGTGGATCTTGTGCGTATTTCTTCTCCCATATACCCATTGACTGTCCGGGAGGAAGAGGTTTTAGATGTATGGGTGAAGGAGAAGTAGGGCAAAGGTGTCATCTTTCAGCGTACCTCCCCTGTTTGCTCCCCACTTCTCTTTGTGGAGAAGGCTGATGGAACTTTATGTCCGTGTGTCAATTATGGAAACTTAAACAATGTGACTGTACCTGACCTCCATCCCATCCCTTTAGATTCCCAGATTGCATGCTATGTGGAGAAGGCGAAGGTCTTCTCCAAACTGGACTGCCTCAATGCATTCAATCAAATCCGGATAAAGAAGGGCCAGGAATGGTTAACTGCATTCTGCACCAGAAAAGGAATTTTCCAGTTCCAGGTTATGCCCTTTGGGCTTAAGAATGCTCCTGCCATCTTTCAACGCCGCATTGATGCAGCGTTGGGAGACTTGTTGGTGGTATGTGCAGTTGCCTACATGGATGACATTCTGGTGTTTTCCCCCAATCATAAGTCAAATGCAGTACACCTTTGACAAGTAGTGGAGAGATTGAGGGCCGCTTGCCTTACCCTCAAGATTAGTAAATGCGAAATCTTCAAGTCCCAGGTTACTTTTCTGGGAAACGTCGTTTTTTGACCAGGGCCATATGATAACTCCAGAAAAGGAAAAGGATATTCGTGAGTTGCCTACCCCCACCTCTGTCAAGGAATTGAGGAGCTTTTTGGGGACATGTACGTTCCTCAAGAAGTTCACACCCAGTCTCTCCGAGGTGGCAGCCCCCTTATATAAGGATAGTGGGGCCAAGGTGCTTCAGTGGTCCCCCATTTTGGAGGATGCTTTCCAAGCGTGAAGTGCACCTTGTTATCCACATCCATCCTTCGCCATGTTGACCCTGCCAAGGAGTTCATTGTGTCCTCAGATGCTTCCAACTTCGCCATTGTGGCTGCCCTGTTACAGGTGGGTGAAGATGGGTCCAAGTATCCTGTGGGATACTTTTCTAGGAAAATGTCTCTGCATGAGTTAAATTACGCCATATATGACAAGGAGTTATTAGCAGTGGTGGAGGCGCTGATTTACTGATGTCACCACTTACATGGCTCTTCCCAACCATTCCAGGTATGCACAGACCACCGAGCCCTGTTGTAGTACCAGGCTCCACATGTTCTAACACCACGTCAGACCTGTTGGCATGAGACCCTTGCCCTATTTACATTTTCCTATGAGTTCATCAAGGGCAAGGAGAATGGTTTGGTGGATGCTTTGAGCCGCAACCCTGATTTGGCTCCCAATCCAAAGGAGTTAGAGATTCATAACACCCAGTTGATGATTCCACCAAGTATGATTCTGCCTCAACTTCCTAAGTCCACGGTACATACGCCAACGCTCATGCCTTTGTAAAATGCAGCAGAATATAGCATGTTTAGGAAGGTAGTTCTTTCTCAGCCTTTATCAGTCAAATATGCTGTTGTTCTCACTAAGAGCGCCCTGAATCAGGAGGACTTATCCAGGGTTTATCACATGAAGGATGAGATGGTGTGGTTTCAGGGGCGCCTATGGGTTCCTGCTGGACCACTGCGCCTGGAAATCATCCAGGACCATCATGACGGAATCACCGTTGGTCATCCTGGAAAAGCAAAGACCTTGGAGTTGATATGACGCACTTACAATTGGAAGGGCTTGCCTGTTCAGGTAGGGCGGTACTGTAAAGAGTGCCTGATCTGCAATCAAATTAAACCCAATTGGCAACCTTTAGCAGGGTTGCTGGTACCAGTCCAAAAGGCTGAAGGGCCCTGGACTTCCCTATCAGTGGATTTCGTTGTGGAGTTACCTGTTTCAGATGGGTATGATGCAATCATGGTGGTGGTGGACCGCTTTACAAAGTTCACCCACTTTATTTCTTGCAGAATGACCATAGCCGCTGCTGAAATGGCCAGGCTCTTCATCACCCATGTGTTTGCACTCCATGGGGTACCCCAAGAGATTATTAGTGACCGGGGACCCCAGTTCACCTCCATCTTTTGGGAAGAGTTGTGTAAAACTCTTCAGATCCGCCCCTGCCATTCAACTGCTTATCACCCCCAATCAGATGGGAAGACTGAGCGAGTGAACCTGTGCTTGGAACAATTTCTGCGTTGTTACACCACTGCAGACTATTCAGATTGGGTTCCTCACCTTCCCATGGCCCAGTTTGGTTACAACAACACTTTGCATTCATCAATCAGTTGTTCACCTTTTTTTGCTAACCATGGCTTTAACCCTGCTTTTAACATGAAGCCTGGCTGTGGTTCCAAAGTGGAAGCGGTGCTGGACTTTGCTAAGACTCTCAAGAAGGTCCATCAAGGGGTTCGACAAGTTTGGAGGCGGCTATGCTGGTTTATAAGGAAAATGCCGATGGAAAGCGCCAAGTGGTTCCAGCATACAAGGAAGGGGATCTCGTGATGCTTGATTCTCGCAACATCCCTATCAAGCAGCCATGCAAAAAACTGGGTCCAAAGAGGATTGGTCCTTACCATATAGTTAGAAAGGTGGGACATGCCTCATACCAGTTGGATCTTCCCTCCACATTTCAGATCTTCTCCATCTTTCATGATAGCAAGTTGACCCTGTTTGAGGGCCCTCCTCCTGTGACCCCTGAGGCTTATCTTGTGGATGGGGAACTGGAATGGGAAGTGGAGGAAATAGTATCCTCCTGCCAGTTTAAGCGACGCCTTGAGTACTTGGTATCTTGGAAAGGGTTTGACGCAGCAGAGAACAGTTGGGTGCCAGCATGGGATTGTGTACATGCCCATGACCTGATCGAATCATTTCATAATCATTTCCCTGAGGCCGCAGGATCTCAGCCTAAGCCAGCCATTGCTGCTATGAAGTTGCCGCCAGCACATAAGACTTCTCCTTAGCAAACGCCCCTGGAGGGGGTGGAGCCCAAGAAGGAGGAGAGGGGTAATGTCATGGTTGCATGACATTATAGTAGGAACTGATGCCAGAGATAAGGCTGGGTGACAGGAGGCCCATAAGGTGAAACTTCAGGCTCTTCCTGACCTGAAACACACCTCAGATCAACGCTGGGTGCAAGCCAAGCATGCCCAGGTTGATACTAATGGGGTGCAAAATGCCCAGCCTCTTGTCTCAGCCCAGGCACTGAAATGAACGATTTACATTTTAAACAAAGATGGTTCAATTCACTTGGTTGGAGAGCAAGGGTTTGAGTCTCACTCCAGCTATGAAATTTTAAGCTCAGGTAAAATACGGCTTCAATCAATTACTTGAGTGAAGGCACTTTCAGTGTATTTTACTAAAATGGACGGAAGTGTTTGTTTATTGGAGCATCAAGGCTTGGGCGCACTTCCACCAGAACCTAAATTTCCCCAGCCCATTTTAAATATGTTTTTGCGACCAACATCCCTTGTTGATTGACTTTCTTAATAAAAACCCCCGTTGTTTTACATTTTTTCAATGGTTCCTTGGGCAAACATGGTGGTGAACCTCATCAGGGAGGTCTCTAACTATGTGGGCCACTACCTATTATCACCATTTACATGCATCCCAGGTGCTTTTTTGGGCCGTTCAGGTCCCCTCCAGACTGATACACCCAAGACTACTTGCACCAAGATACCCTTGAATATGGACTCCCCGTTGGTGTCTACTCAAGTTGGGAGTTTTCTTACTTATCTGTTCTCATATGTGGTGTTTTACACCCTCACCTGGGTTACCTTCTGCCTAAGCACCATTCTAGGTGCCCCATTTCCCATTCTCTTAACGGCTAGTTCCATAGCAATGTGGGTTCGCGTCCCACATCACCTTGCTGGGGGAACAAGAGAGTTACAGACACTCTCTTGACAAACAGGTTGGGAAAGGAAGAGTAAAAATTGTGCCTCAGACAGGAAATATCATAGGGTCAGTGGTTGATTGGACGCCAGTGGATGGGGGCTCAGAACTAGCTGAAGCTGCAAGGATGAATCATTTGCATTTCAAGTGATCCAACATAAAACAGAATGGACAGATAGTCTGTTTGCCATTGATGAGGGCCCAGAATGGATGGTCAGGGTTGGAAGGGATAATGGAGAAAGAGGGAATCGACAGAGAATTTATCTGAATTAGGGCTGATTGTGGCAAATTAATTAGGCCTTGCTAGATGTGTGGCACCATTTAGGACCAAAACTTAGGAATAGGGTCAGAGCTGTAGGTGACTAAACCAACCATCAGATCCCTATGGAGCACAGTGGGGTAAGATGGGAGGCAGACCTGTGAACTGAACTACCATAGTGGTATCCACTAGTAGCCAGGTGCAAGTGGTAAGGAGAGGGGTGCTTTAGAATAACAGGGGTATCAGGAGAGTGACTATAACTCTCCAGTTTCCAGCAAGGTGGTGCGCAGTGCACAGCCACAAAGCCAGGAAGCTTTTCATCAGGATTATGGTGAAAGGGACACCACTAGGGCGCCAGAGCCAAAGTAACCCTGTACAAGGGTATATAACGCGGTGTAGAGTAGTTGGAAACAAATAAACAGGAACACTTAGGTGGTCCCCATGGGTAGTCCATAGCTAAGTGAAGATCGGTGCTAAAAGGTTTGGGTGCCTCAGTTTAGAGAGAATTAAGCGGCCCAACGGCGCATTTGATCTTGCAGATATTTTGGTGAAGTTAGAATGTCTGACGTTGTTACAGTCCTCTCCAAAGAGGTCTGCACACAGGTTTGCACTAGTAACCATAAAATAAAAAAAATAATCAAACAGGGGAATTTTATTTAAAGGAAGATGACAAATGAGGAAGGTTGGTCATGAGGAATCATATAAACAATAGTGGGGGAATCATCGATTAGTGGAAGTAGTACTAAGCCCAGGTGCACCAATAAATGCATGCTTCCATCCAATTAGGTACTATACTTCAAAATTGTCCAAACTTGAGTGATTGATTGAAGGCAAGGATGACCCAAGTTGGAAAGTTCAAAAAATAACGGGTTTTGAACCCCCATTCATCGAGTAACTAAATTAACCATCATTGTTTAAATGGTAACTCATCCATTTTAGTGCCATTGCCATTACACATGGCTGGGCATCTCGCACTCCACCTGGACCGACCTGGTCATAACTTGCCTGCAACCAGCGTTGGTCCAGGTGTGCCTTAAGTCAGAAAGGTCCTGGAGCTTGACCTTTTTGACCCTTGGCGCCCAGCTTTGTCTTGGCAGTTAGTCCCTTCAATAAAGTCAAGTGAACATACTAAAGGGCACAGTCAATGCAATGGCAGCTTTAGCTTTGTAATTGAATCCTAAGCCAAAAATGCCCCTTATGGGGGCAGATTTAATAAATCTATAAGGTTCTATCACTTCCTGGGTATATATGAGGTAGATATTAAAATCCTTGGGATGAACAAATTGTCACAAAGATTTTGGAGGACTGGATAAACTAATCTGAGCACATATTCCCAGCGGATAGAAAAGCTGCAGTGGCAGCATCAGCTTTATACATGAATCACAAGTCAAATTACCCCTTATATGTAGAAGCCAATATCTGGCAGGTTCCATCGCTACCTGAGTATGTGCAAGGTAGACTTTAAAATCCTTGAGAGGAATATATTATCACAAAAATTTATGAGGACTAGATAATCTAATCTGAGAGCATTTTCCCATCAGATAGACAAGCTGAGGTGGCTGTCATGGTCTGATGACATGATTGAGGGACAACTCTAAAGATAAAGCTAGCCGTCAGGAGGCTAAAAGGGTGAAGTTAGCAGGCCTTCCTGACCTCAAACATACCCTGGACCAATGTTGGGTTCAGGCCAGATATGCCCAGGTCAGTCTAGGGGATGTGTGCAACGCTCAGCACTGTGTAATGGCAGGGCATTAAAATGAACTAGCTATATCCTTAACAACAGTTCAATTCAGTTGCTAAGCAAACAGGGTTTCAAAACACATTCAATTTTTGAAATTTTAGAATTGGGTTGGCCATAACTACAATCACTTATTGAGTTCAAACAATCTCAAGCTATAGTACCCAGGCTGATGGAAGCGTGCACTTATTGGTGCGTTTAGGTTTAGCACCACTTCCACTGATGGATGATTCCCCCCTCAATTGTTTAATTATGATTCCTTGAGACCAACCTTCCTCATTGGTTGACTTCATTTAATAAAATTTCCCTGGTTATTTATAAGTTTTTAAATTTATGGTTACTGATGTGAACCTGTGTGCAGACCTTCTCAGGGAGGTCTTTAATAATGTTGGCATTTTGATTTTCATAAAATTATCTATAAGATCAAGTGCATTATTGAGCTCCCTTGGTCCCCTTCAGACTGAGGCACCCAAAACCCCTAAAACAGATCTTTGCTTAATTATGGGCTCCCCCATAGGGTCCACTCAAGGGCTACTGCTTAATGGTACCAGCTACTCTATACCTCATTATCCACCCTTGCATTAGGCTACTTTGGCTCTTGCATCCTTTGTGGTGTCCTGTTTAACATTTTCCTAATGACTAGTTCCCTGATGGTATGGCAGTGCAGCTCACATCACCTTGCTGGGAACAGGAAAGTTACAGACACTCCTTACAGTGGTAGTGTTGGCTTTGTAAGTGAAGCCCAAGTCAAAATGCCCCTTATAGGGGTAGAAGTCAATGAATCTGGTAGGTTCCAACACTGCCTGGGTATGTATGAGGTAGACGTTGAGATCCCTGGGAGGAACAAATTGACAAGGATTTGGGAGGACTGGATAACCTGATCTGAGTGCATTATTTTGCCAGATGGAAAATACTAGGGGTTTTGCTGCTGCTCCACCCTGGAGCAGTAACAGGGGATCCAAGGATATCAGAATGAGCTGGGTGGTGGCATTCAAAGTTATAGTTTTACTTTTGAGAAAATTGCTCAGAAAGTTATGCCATGCGGAAGAAATTTTTTTAAACTAACTTTCCCACCTTAGAAGGAAAAATATAATATATGGTTACATCATTATAGAAAGTTTAGCTAATAGCTTATTAGCTACCTTTTTTAATTTTCAGTTGATCAGCTCATCAATTTATAGTATTTCATACATGATCCCATACTACTATAACTTATCCTATTACCAGCTCTTATAATGGCATTATAACCCTAGGTTGATAGCATACAAGTAGCACTTATGTCAGTATTAATCATACCAGGGTTGGAAAGCATGGGTAAGATTACCCTACCTTTGTCAAGGTTAGATTAGCCCTACTTAAACTTATATTGGAATCCACCTATCAAAAAAATAGTTAAACGGAACCTTTACACCCCCAAAAGCTAATTTGGGGGAAGGTTATATTGATTTAAACATCTTCAATCAGCTTAAATTTATGGCCATAAAATTCAGATCGGAATCATGATGGATGCCCCTAACCTAAATTGAGACCCAGCTCTATGGTAGTAGCAGGTAAACTATTGATCCTAGAACATACTTGGTGGATAAAGGTATAACTGTACAAACCTAGACTAAGATAGCAGCTGGGTTTAAACTACCCATCTTGATAGTTTTTAGAGAATTACATTAAACCTAGCAATACCAGTATCAGCTATGATGTCACTGGATGAGAAGATATCTTGGCTTAAACCCCGGTAAGGTACCATCTCACCAATTTTAGAGCTAGCGAATAAGCTCAATATAATCCCTTAAGGTGGTATACCAAGGTACCGCCAGAATTAACCATAACGGATCCCCCGAGGTATCCCTATGATTTGAATACCCATGTTGGAAACCTATAGTGCAATATGTTTCTATACTGCAAAGTTTGGTTGGTAAGCCAATTGCTAACAGGCATGAAATCACGCCGTATTCTCACCCGTAACAAGGGTCTACAGGTATCGGTTCAGCTATTATGGAATACTCCACTAGGATCTACGCTAGGCTAGATCTAGGCAGAGGATAGAGGTGAGAATTGAAGCGAACGCTAAAGCTAGGCTTAAGGTTTGGTTTTTAGATGGACTTTAGGCCAGCTTATTACAACGGATCGGAAGGGGTTGTTGATACAAGGATACCTTAAAACGCCAAGCTGACTAAATCTTGCAGTTGACTAATTTTGTAAGAGTGTATTTCTACATATATATAGAAACCTAAAAGCTGGATCTCAAAGCTATACCTGACCTTTATAAAAGGTAGCTGTCACAACATCGGATCCCCTCTGCTGATTGGATGTATAGAGTGATGCCATATAATTGCATACCTCTAATCCATAATTTCAAGCAGTTTATGGAACACAACTTATAGGAAAGGTTGGCGGGACTTGTCTAAAGGATAACCGATTCGATGGATAGTAAACGGTGATGTGTACTACACCTCAAGCCTAAGTTTAGTAAAGAACAATTTTAGTTTGCAGCCCACGTTAAAGGTGGCTCGGATGGTTAAAGTTTAGTTCGCAGCCCACGTTAACGATGGCTTGGAGGTTCAAGATCGACAAAGCGTAGAGGTTAAGGCTGCAGTTATGCAACGTTAACCGATTAAGGTGTGGATAAAGGTTGAAGGAAACCGATAGATTTGAGCATCTATAGAAGGGGAGCAAAGAGGCTACGCTTCGCTTCAGGAACCCAACTCCACAACTCACGCCTAAAGTGCTCGGAGCTGGCGTCCAGCACCTTCCTTAGGGTGGCATAGACCCCGGGCTTGATGGCCTCATCCAGCAAGCCATCGATGATGGCCTGGGCGAGGAGGGTCGCAAGCCGAGAGAGGGCGGCGGGGGAACCGACCAGGTGGGGATGGCGGGCATCGAACAGGCTCAGCAGGAACCGGTAGACCTCGGGAACTTCCTCGGGATCGTTCTTAACTGGAAGCGCGTTCAACCAAACCAGAACGGCGTGGTCAAAGTCGGATACGCTCGATGGGCTGTGCTCTAGGATCTTGCTGATGGCCGAGACGGCATTGTCGGTCGCGATATTGTTGTCTGAGGTGCGCGCCTCGGGGTGGGTGACCAGCAGAACGAGCTGTTCGAGGGCCTTGGCGCAAGCATCCGCGTACGCCGGCCCCCAAATTTGGCCCACAGCCCAACCCCGTAGGCCACCGCTTGGCGTACGGAGGGGGAGGGGTCCAGCAAGAGGGTAAGGAAGGGCTCGATAAAGCAGCCCTGAAAGAACGCGGTGGCAGCCGGCCCGCCATGCTCCACAACATCATCAAACACCCCGACCGCCCACTGACGCACGTGCGGGCTGGGGTTGTCAAAGCAGCGGTTGGCTAGGCTGGTGAGGGGCACCAGCTCCGGGAAGAATTGGGAGCCATGCAGCCTCACCACATTGTGGAAGCATTGGGAGAGGGTCTGCATAAAGTCCTGGTTGAAGGTTACTTCGTCTAAAATGTCAGGATCCAGGTCGTCCTCATCAAAGCCCGGCTGCGCACTCGCGCGCGCGTACTCCGACAGCTGCGCCACCACGCGCTCCAACCTCGGAACGACGACGGCGCTGAACTTGGAAACCTCGGGCCGCGTGAGGCTCTGCGGGCCGACCACATGGATGACCTCGTGGAAGCTGGACAGTACCAGGTTGACGTACTCCGGCTCGGCTTCGATCCTGAGCTGGCGCACCTGCACCGTAAAGATCTCCTGGCGCAGGGCGTCGATAGCGTCGCGGTCGTAGCCAGCGTCCACCAGGCAATGGAGCAGGGGGTGGATCGAGCGGATAGCAGCGTGGCGAACGCCGGGGTGGAAGTAAAAGTTGAATTGGGTAAGCATCCTCGGGATAAGTTCGGCGGCGAATGGGGCAAACTCCGCCTCCAGCGCCTGAGCGTAGCAGATGAGCATCTCAATGGCGGTGCACTTCTCCTCCATTAGGGAGGTGCGGATGCCGACCTGCTGGCCGTGCGCCTTGCGGAATTCCCACCCCTGGTCCGAAGGATATTTCTCCTCCGGCTCCTCGTCCTTCTCCAAGATGACGACGTTGGGCTTCTGGTCGGCGGAAACCATCAGATCGGGGATGACGAGGGGCAGATACCTTGCAAACCCCCTCCCCAGCACCATGGCCACCCGCGTCCATGCTTGCTGGAGATACGACGCGAGTGGGTCGTCGGGTTCCGTCACTTCGCCCTGGAGCTTGTGGAGGAGATTAGCAAAGCTGTCAGCATTGGGCCTAAACCGCTCATAGCCCACCGCCAGCCCAATCAGGCTGGAGCATTCAACCGCCTTGGCTCTCAGCATCCGATACTCCTTGCCGGTGGCCCCCTCCAGAATCGAAACCAAGGTTGGCATGATGGAATCGTAGTAAAGGCCGAAGCGGTCCTCGGCGCTATCGGCAATCGAGGCGATGGTTGTCAACGCCTGCTCCTGGATGTAAGCCTGGCCTCCGTTGAGCAAATTGAACAGCTTATCCAGCAAAACCCCCAGGTAGGGCTCAAGCATCGTCTTGTCGAGTTGCTCGCAGAGGTTGAGCAGGGCGGCGGCGGCGTGCGCTTGAACTCGCGGAAACTTGGGATCCTCCAGCAATGGGATAACCGCCTTTAAGATGCTTTGGTGGAAAGCAATCGCAAACTCTTCGGGGAAATCGCTCGCTAGCTGGCCAATCGAATTTAGCGCCGCGTAGCGCACCCGTGGGTGGTTGTCCTCAAGGAATGGGAGTACCAGGGATACGATGCCATCCATCGCCTTCCCCATCAGTTTGGCGCACCCCTCGCCGATCGTCGAGATGGCCAGGAGTGCTGCGTGCCGCTGCTGCCAGGTTTCTGACCTGAGCATGTGCTTGATGCAGTCAAGGCTGACTGGGAGGAGGTATTTCCCTCCCAAAGCGCAGGCTAGCCTGTCGATTCCGTACTGCCCGATCATATAGAAGGTGTCTTCCGCGCTATCCTCAAGGTCGGGCGAGAGATACCAGCCCTCCTCGTCTCCGAACGCGGCCATCCACTGAAGAATTAAGGGGACCAAAAGTTCAACAAGCTCGGGGTATTTCCGACATCTGGAAGCGGACCCATCCACCAGGGTAAGTATCAGCTCCAAGCCCAGATGGCGGATCGCTAGCCCCAATAAGCTGGAGAACCAGGCGCTTACCGTCTTCAAGGGTCACGTCATCCATTAAGCTGACGCAGAGTTTGAGAATCTCCTGGATGGAGTTGATCAGGACTTCCCCCTTCGACTCTGCCAACTCGATAAACGCTTCGATTGCCGAAGAAAGGGAATTCTCGTCCTTGGCGACGTAAAACGATTCAAGAACCTAACGTTGACGCTCAGCCGCAAACCCAACCCCAGCTAACTTACCCGCAGCATCTGCGGCAGATTGCAAGCGAGCGCGTCCAGGCGAGCCTTTTCCGAGTTGATGATTAGAGCTATGAGCGCCGAAAGCGCCGACAAAAGGACCTAAACCTCGATAACTAACCCCAAGGCGACCTATACCTCGGGCTGACTCTCGGAAGAGTACCTGCAAAAGGCGTTGCCGATAGAGTTGAGGCGGCTATCGGGAAGGATATCCGGATAGGCAGCGAGGATCTTAAACCCCGATTCGCGCAGGTGGCCTCGGGGATCGTTGCAGAGCTCCACGATTATGATGGGGAGGTCCCGCCACCGGTCTAAGCCAATCAGTACCAGCTTTTAAAGCAGCTAAACCCTGGGAGGTCTCGCAGTAGATGAACAGGTCGGAGACGGCATCGCATACCCGGTGCCGCGTCCTCCCGTCCGCCTCCTCGCGAAGGACTGGATCAGGAGAATCTCGGACGCGGGATTGGGTGATGTGGGATAGCCGGCTGTACCGCACCGGGTCGACTAGCCCGGATTCCGCTTCCGATGGTGAGGGGAGGATAAACAGCCTTCGAAAGATTACGGCCGCGTAGCTCTTTAGCTACAATCAACCTTTAGCGGGATGACGTGGCAGGTGACTACCTGGGGAAGCTGGTGGGACCTAAGTACATGCAGTAAGGATAGAGCTAGCGAATCGGGGTTGGTATCGGCAGCCGCCATCAGCTCGGATTCCGCGTGCCGCCTGAGCTTGTTATCAACGGATTGCGTCCGGTTAAGAAGGTCGCAATAGTATTGTATATCTTGGGGGTCCATCGCAGTTGTCTATAGGAAGCGCTTAAGTTTAAAAACAAGAAACAATGTTTTTCATCTTCACCTTCGCCATACCGACGTTTACCTCTTAAAAGCTAAAAATTAATCCCAACGGGGCACGTAGCTGTTTTAAGTTGTATAGAAAGATAAGGAAAATCCCCCGAGGCACGTAAAACTTCGAGGGTGTATAGTTTACAGAGGCTCTTTAAACCTATTCTACTCTAGGATCGATAATCCAATTTTGAACCTCGATACCTTTTAATCCATCGCGGTTTCGAAATTTTACCATCCTACCGATAAAGTATACCGATTGGTTAATCTTTTAAGTTACTGAGCGGTTCACCAAAAAATCAGGCTTAATCTACTTTGTGAGTGCTATCAAATAGCTAGGTTATACTAGATGATAGGTTTTCACGGCGTTTTACGGTTTTCACATTATTTTTTTACGACTTTCACAGCATTTTTTTACAAAATTCACAACTTTTTACGGTTTTCACATTATTTTTTACAAAATTCACAGCGTTTTACATTAATTTTGCATTTTTAAATTTCAAAAGACATTTTACTTAATACATTTCAATAATTTATTATAAGAAAGCTTCAAAGGCTATAGCACGTATGCAGCTTCTTGTATGTCTAAAATATCCTTTCAAATCATCCCCCAACACTTCACTTATCAAATCTAAGATAAGAATCTTAAGCTCACCATCAAAGCCATATGCTAAATTTCTTCTTGCTACAACCTTCATCTTAGAGAAAACTGTATTTGATGGGGTTAAGCATATAACTATAAGGAGATAAAAGCATGACATTCAAATTTTTCTCAGTAAAATACTCTCAGAATATTGGCATGGTGAATTCTCACATTATCTTTTATATATGTTCTATTTTCTAAAATATGCAGTTCTTTGCATATTTTTACTAGATTTACAAAGAAAGTTTTAAAAATCTCATCAGTAACTGAACCAACTATGCTCTCAGTCTATACAACTTCCTCATCATTAATAGCTGAAATTTTAGATATTTGTTCCTTTGTTTGCTGGTACCAGACCTTAGATAGGCTGACCTCTTGTAGATCTCCCATATATCCTTCTTAGGTGTAGGTTGAAGCTACTTTCATCAGTGTAAATATAACAAGTTCTTATTTGCACAGCCTTCATTCAGCCACCAGCTATGCTGGTGACCTCTTTCCAGTATCTGTGCCACCACTATAATCTGCCCCATTTACCTTGAAATAACTATCATTTATAGCACTTGGAATAACAGCTTTGCTGTTGCCCTTGTGGCTATATAAAATAATAACATAACTCCAAATAAAAACTCTATAATTAACCAAGTTACAGACTCAAGCAAACTGACCATAATCAGTATAATCAAATACTTAATACAAATATAAATATTTTAATCAAGGATATCTGATTTAATTAAATTATAGTAGATATTAGATAAATAGGTTTCTATATAAGTTAGTCATTAAAAGATCAAACACTTTAACAAAGTTATAATAGTTTAAGGCAACACAAATAGCTAAATTAGATAAATCACAGATAATGTTTATGTTAAGTAGAATATTAAACCCTGAAAAAGTTTAGTAATATAAAATTTGTTACCAATTGATCATTTTTTATTAATAAGCAATTATTTCAAAGTTAAATTTTAGTAGAGCAAGAAATAAATAATAAACTATACCTTGATGATGTTAATGAACATAGATAAGTACAGATAGAATATATTGAAACCAAAAACCAGGTTACTAACTTATATTAGTGCTAAACAAGAGTTACTAACTTGTATTAAATCAAATAAAAATATTAAAACTTGCCTTGAAGATAATAATAGATACAGATGATAACATATAGTTTATGCTGAGATCAAAATCAATAATATTATTAATAATAATAAGTAAGAGATAACTTCACCTTAAAAAGATGTTTGCAGCCATTTCAGATAGATACCAAAATCAAAATTGACAACACTAAAATATTATAAAAGTAAATAAAGTGGGTCAACCTTGGGACAAATATACCACATCAAGTTATTTAGCCTGTGCTGGTTTTGAACCTGTTTAATGAAAACCTGCACAGAGTGGAGCAGGAACCACTCTGTATGCTACCCACCCCTCAACGCTAAAACATTATATTAGGTAAAATAAAGATGTTAGAATTTACCATGAGGATATTAGTAAACATAGATAGCAGATAGTTTATGCTAACAAAACTATCAACATTACTAAAGATATCACCAAGTAAGAAATATAAAACTCACCTTAAAAAGATATTTTTCACCCTTTCAGATGATTACAGATGGGCAAGTTAAAAACATACCTGCTAAAATTAATTATTACCATTAAAGGCTTACAGTAAAAAGATGGCATTCATATCAGATTTTAAATGACCAAACTTGAGTCAACCACCTTGTAAAGCAGCAAAATTAAATGCTATATGTTAGAGATGCAACTAAGATGACTGGCATTACTTTAGATCAAGATTCAATATCTCAGTCTAATGAAATTATAAAATCCATGATGGGTATTTCTGATTCTCAATTCAACCAAAGAAAGACCCTTTGGAGTTATCAGCCTCCTATGACAGGGGAGGCTAAGCAATCCAAAGAAGCTTAGCAATCTGAGATGACCAAGCAATCTGAAATGACCAAGCATTTTGAAGGGGCTAAGCCCTCACTAAGAAGGTCAATTGCATCTAATGAGAGCTCTATCAGATCTGATCATCAGCAATATCAATCATCTGTTGGGAAAATCTTACCTTGGGTAAATTACTGAAATTCTTGCAAAGAACCTCAAAATTTTCTCCTATAAAAATATCTAATCTTTAATTGATAAAGTACCTCAATTCTTGTCTTGTGTAGCCTAATTTTGGTCTATTTTCTTACAGGAGTCTGTATTTCCAATTGGAACCAACTATAGCAACAGAACTAATAACTTCAGTGTAATTGTGTTGATCTTCACTAAAGCCACAGAACTAATAATTTTGTAGCCTTTATTGAACCTGCTCATCATAATTTCTTGCAAAATTCCAATACTGGTGCTCTCTGCCAGGTCTGCTTCTGAGGCTACGTGGTGAAAATATACTTTCACAACCATGAATATATCTAGTGAAGAAAGCCTCTCTTCTGAGTAATCAATGAGTATTACCTGATGGGTACACTCCACCAGGCAAGAGATGCCTTTCATTACTACCAATAATCTACAATTTCAAGCTCCAATGGACTTGGCCATCAAGGGCCCTGACCAATCTAATTATCAGATTCAAGCTGCAAATGTTTAAGAAACTGTCAAAAGCTTGATCAGGGGGGCTATTCATCCTGGTGCTCACCATAATCATGACTGAGCATCTAAAGTTGCTGAAAACATGATGAACTTATATAGCTGAGTGGTGTTACAGCCTACCAAAGTTGGCTTGGCTAGAACTGAGCAGTATCTCTGACATTACATACATCCTGCTATTCACCATTTACTTCAGATTTTGGGGTTGCATCATCTTGAAATCCAACGCCAGTTGACTCTAGTGCAACAATTTCACTCTCAACTATCTGCATTATATAAAATGGCATCCAACTTTGGAAGGGATAATTGGAAAGCCATTCTCAATAATAGAAGAGAAACCAACAATATCCATAACTAGTTGGTGAGAATCAATAATGGAGTTGTAGGATACACAACCCAAGAAGTATCTCATCAAGTTACCAATGCCACTAACCCTATTCACCACCAGCTTACCTCCCTGAAGGATGAGATTAAGTGACAACTGGATCAGCTGTGGGCCAAACATGAGAAGAGCTTGGGGAGCTTAATGGGCTAACCCAACATCTTGTCCAAGTGGTGGGTAATATCAGAGAGGGTGAACCTGGCCCTGTTGGTCCTCCGGGACCTCTGGGACCACCTAGCTCCCCACCAGTAAACCCTGGGACCTTTTGGTGAACATGGTCCCCTGGTCAAGTAGGTCAACAAGGCCTGCTGGGACCAGCAGATAGAGATGGGTCGCAAGGACCCCTGGTCCTCCTGGTACCCCTGGCTCCTCACTTCTAATGTCCGATTCAGAACCTTTGAGTCTCTTAGCATCAAGAGTACAGGCGTTGGAAACTCAGATCTGAGCCCTAGCTCAAGGGTGTTTCTTATCCTTGGAAGGTCTCCCAACTGATCTAGACTATTTCTTAATCAACTTATTGGATGGCGGTGAGAATTCACATCATCTATGCGATGCAAATCAAACTATTCAAGAAACATGGTTTGCTTCATTGACAGCATCCATTGAGCAGTTGAATGCCAAATGTGAAGTACTCAAGGCCAAGAAAACTGAGATGTTTACTGTGATTTCCAACTTAAACTGAGCCCCTATAAATGACCAACTTAACCAATGGGTTCAAAATTTACAAGATGATTTGAACCACTTGAGACAACAAGTTGACCAAGTTCCCCCTCATGCCCATTTCACAGAGTCTGAACCCTTTGAGGCTGGACCAGTTGCAGTATTGGGCGTACATGTCTTGAACACTGAAACCACTCCTTTCAAACCTACCTTCAAAAATAAGTTTGAACCATGTGAAGGTAGCATCCATTTGTATCTTTTTGTTTATGAACGCGCAATGGATGGAGCTACTGATCAACAGAAGGTCCGCCATATCACCTCTTGCTTAATCTGGTTTGCTCAAGAGATCATAGTTCCACATCTTAAGGTTTGCTCTTCGTGAGCTCAAGTGAAAACCGCCCTCATTAAGGAATTTGGGAGTGATAAAATACTTTCCAACCAAAAGCAAGCCTTTATGAATATTCAAATCAAACAAGGAGAGTCTATCCAGGATTTCGCTAAACAATTCTACCATGAGGCCCATACACTTGTTACTTGCGACCAGATTACCATTGATGATGCTATATCAGCTTTAATGAGTGCGTTCAGTTCTCACACTCTGTTACTATTACATTTGAAGTCACTTAAACGAAATTTCAGCTCCATTATTGACATCAAAGAAGTGCTTATGGAGATTCCTAATGGGGTGGTACATCTGACCTCCTCTAGTAACCCTCATTCTCAAATCCATGTGATGCCACCTAAACCCAAATCCAAACCAAAGAAGAAGCCATGCACTTATTGTGGTCATGTGGGTCATGTGGTATCTCAAGGTTGGAAAAAGCAAGTGGAGGATTTGAAAAAAGAGGAGTCAGCATAAGGCATGAGGCTCCCTGTGCTGACCTACCTCAGGTGCCTCAGTTGAAACCTTTTGATTCTTCTACCAATTGTTATGTGGTATCCACTCCTGATGAGCTTGATATCCCTGATGAATTAGCCAACAAAGACATTATTTCTGCTTATTCTTCTTCTTCTTCTAATTCATTTCAATTGATTAATCCCCTAGTGTTTTCAATCCCAAACTTTGGCACTGATGTAACCTGGGTGGAAGTCATTGTGCATAAGGTGAAAGTTTTGGCTATCATTGATACGTGATCGCCCATCAATGTAATCTCATCCAAAATTATGAAGAAAATCAAATTGGCGCCAGACTTAAAACACTCCCAAGACTATGGAACTGCTGGACCTTCCTACACTAAATCTATAGGAGCCTATTCCTCTCTTCTGATGCGCTTTGGAAAGTTTGTTGTGTCAGCCCCTTCAGTGGTATTGGATAACAACTGCTATGATCTGCTATTAGGAACTAATTTTCTCACCAATTTTGATACAATAATCAGTCTTAAGGATATATACATTTCTTTAATTGAGTACCAAGTACCTTTAATTCTATAGGATGTTCCCAATAGCAAAGGCAAACTCAAATGATGTGTTTGCTCACTGGAATACCCCACTTCTATCTCACATCTCAAATACCAAATTCTGGGTCCAAGAACTATACTTCCACCTCCATCAGCTTGTGCCCCTGAGGGAATGCTTTTATATTCTAACTTTCCAATTACCATTTCCCCAAAAGCTCAAGTCATAATTGATATGAGAGTACAAATATTTGTACCCCCTGATAATGTATTAGAGATCTTCAGTAATCAAAATCCCTCTCATTTGGAGGCTTTACCTTGCCCTGGTATCCTTGATCCTGCCTATGATGGGACTATTTTAGTTCTATTAGTTAATCTCACCTCTCGACTTATGCAATTGAATTGCAATAATCCTATCCTCTATGTGCAGCCTACTCCTGTGAGTGACATATCATCCATCTCAGGATGTGGAGATTTATGCGAATTTGGTCTAGAAGAACCCCCTATCATTGCTAGAATTGACATCGAATTTGGAGATTCACTAACTCCAGAATAACAGCATGAAGCTGAAGCTCTGATTGAAGAGTATGCTGATATATTTGCCATAGGTCCTGGAGATTTTGGGTTAATGAAAGAGGTACAGCATCAGGTGAAAACTGGGGATACTCCCCCTATTCAAGCTTAACCATATTGCAAATCCAAAGTTAAGGAGGCTCAGGTCTCAGTGGAACTGAAACAACTCCTCGATGCTGGCCTACTAATGCCTTATAAGAGCCCATGGGCTTCCCCTTTACTACTCATTCAAAAAAAGGATGGGGGCCATAGAGTGGTTATGGACTATTGTCAACTCAATACAGTTACTCAAAAGGATTCTTATCCTTTGCCTTGCATATATGATTCATTGAGATTATTGTCTGGATCACAATGCTTCTCAGCTATGGACCTTGTGAGTGGTTACTGGTAAATTGATCTTACCCCAGAAGAATGTCATAAATGTGCTTTAATCTCTAGTGATGGGCTATTTGAGCCAACTCGTATGCTGCAGGGAATTGTAATGCCCCTGCTACTTTTCAACAAGCCATGGATGGCTTGTTTGGGGATTTGAAACTTTCTTGTGTTTTGCTTTTCTAGATGATGTTACTGTTTTTTTCACGCACTTTTAATGAGCATTTGGCTCATCTGAAGGAAGTTTTTACCCACCTGTGACATGCCTCGCTTAAGTTTAAACCATTGAAGTGTGCTTTTTTAAAACTGAGATGGAATTTTTGGAAAATAAAGTTAATCACGAGGGTATTTTACCCTTATCTAATAAGATCCAAGCTATTTTGGACATTCCAGTTCCCAAAGGCTTGCGTGATATCCAAGTGTTTTTAGGTATGGTTGGTTATTACTGACAATTCATTCCCCATTTTTGGAGATTACAGAGCCTTTAGTTTACCTTTTGCATAAGGAAGTCCCATTTGTATGGGAAGAATCACAGCAACAATCCTTCGATCTGTTGCACTAAACCTTATTGAGTGCACCAATCTTATCCCATCCTGACTTTTCTAAACCTTTTATACTATTTACCAATGCTAGTGATATTGCTATTGGGGCCATTCTGGCTCAACATGATACCAATCTGGTTGATCACCCCATCACATACTATAGTAAAACCCTTTCTAAGGCTGAACACAATCATAGCATTACTGAGAGAATGCCTCACTGTGTTGTCCGTCATCAAGCATTTCCGCCCTTTTTCTATATGGCAAACATTTCACTATTGTAACAGATCACGCTTCTCTGAAGTGGTTGCAACAAATGAAGGATCCTGATGGGCGCCTAGCTAGATGGGCTTTAAAGCTCCAAAAATATGACTTTACTATAAACATCGCGCTGTAGCTATACATCAAAGCGCTGATAGCCTTTCTTGATTGCCTATATTAACGTTATTCTATGCAGAGGAAGATCACACTTATGACCTGATCGGTAGACCTGAGCTCTGGTTCCATGAATCTAAGGATGTTATCCCAAATTTACAATCCTTAACCAAAGACACTCAGGTTAAAGAAGGTTCATTATATAAAAAGTTAGGATCTAAGTGGTTGCCCTTTATTTGGCCCTCTGAGAGGACTAATACTAGTATGGAGGCCCACCAAACTGTAGGTCATGGAGCTGTCGCTAAGACTCTACAGTGGTTAAAAATCATTGTTACTGGGATAACATGCTGGAATCTGTACACAATGTGCTGGAATCTTGTCTTAAGTGCTAACAATAACGTGGTGGAAATCTGACGTTCCAACACCAAATTGTGGGACCTTCCAAACCCTTCTCTACTATGAGTATTGATGTGGTGGGTCCTCTCCCTATGGCCACCTATGGACATCAATATATTCTGTTAGCTATCGACCATTTTACTAAATGGATTGAAGCTATTTCAGTTTCCACAATCACCGCCAAGGTGACGGCGTCCTTTCTTTTCAAGCAAGTTTTCACTTGGCATGGTAGCCCAAAAGTCCTGTTATCAGATAATGGGACCAACTTCATTTCTCAGGTGGTAGCTGAGCTTACCAAACTAATAGGTACTTATCAGTCCTTTATAACCCCGTAAAATCCTTCTACTAATGGTGCAGTCAAACAAGTAAATGGTACCCTTGCAGCCATTCTTCAAAAAATGGCCTCCAATGATCCTAATAGGTGGAATCTTTACTTACCTAGTGCGATGCTAGCCTATAGAGTTAGCTACCATCATATTATTGGAATGTCTCCTTTTAAGGCTTTATATGTTCAGGAACCTATCTTCCCCTCAAGTGTACAACCTATACTTGAAGAGGCTACCCCTCAAACTACTAATTTAGCTATGAGGAGATTAGCTGATGAGATCATCCAATTACAAGCATCAGCTTCAAGTTCCCTTGCTGCTACCACCTTGAAGGAAGGAATCAGAACCAACGCTAGTAGACCTACGTTACCAGAATATCAAGTTGGGGATCTTGTACTCTTCTACCATCATAGGCTGGGAGGAATGATTTAAAAATTGGACACCTTATGGGCTGGTCCTTACCATATTATTTATCATCAGGGTATTAATTACTCCATTGCCACTATTGATACTGGTACTGTTATCAATAGAGTGCATAGCAGGTTTCTTTGCAAATATGTGCCCCCTAGGCAAGATCTTGAGGGGGCATTGTTGGAGAAACAACTAAGATGACCAGCATTACTCCAGATCAAGATTCAATATCTCAGTTTAATGAAATTGTAAAATCCATGATGGGTATTTCCAATTCTCATTATAACTGAAGAAAGACCCTTAGGAGTTATCAGCCTCCTATGACAGGGGAGGCTAATCAATCCAAAGAAGCTCAGCAATCTGAGATGGCCAAGAAATCCAAAATGACCAAGCATTTTGAAGGAGCTAAGCCCTCACTAAGAAGGTTGATCGCATCTAATGAGAGCTCTATCAGATCTGATTATCAGCAATATTGGTCATCTGTTAGGAAAGATCTTACCTATGGGGAATCACTGAAATTCTTGCATGGAACCTCAAAATTTTCCCCTATAAATATCTCTATTTTTAATTAATAAAGTGCATCAATTCTTGTCTCGCATAGCCTAATTTTGTTCTATTTTCTTATAGGATATGTTTTTAATTGGAACCAAATATAGCAACAGAACTAATAACTTCATTACAATTGTGTTGATCTTCACTAAAGCCATGGAACTAATAATTTCATAGCCTTTGTAGCGCCTGCTTATCATAATTTCTTGTAAAATTCCAATAAAATATTAGTAAATTAAGTAAAACATCAAAAAAACTTACCTTGAAAAAGATATTAATAATCCTTACAGGCTTTGGCTATTGTGCTGGAATCAAACATCTAAAATCTTAAATTTTATTTGAGGTGGGCTGACCTGGGTATGATACCACACTGAATAAAGGGGAATTGAAGAAAATGGAAAAGAAGGGTAAAACTCAGAAAACCTCAATGTGCAGCATATGATAGTCCAGAAACTCCATGGACCGCCTTTGCAATTTGCTATCTTGGTTTGGGGCATTGGCGCACAATGCCAACACAGTCATAATCAAACATCTGGTAGAATAAAATATCAATATCTATATTAGTAATAATATGGAAAATCATCAAAATCTTAACACTTTACCAATTGAACAAATTGCATCTGTTTATAAGATAGCTACCACACATTTTTTAACAGCTACAACTAATGAAATTCCAAATATAGGCAACAATAGAGCATTTTAACCCCTTGACATACAATGACGTCTGGAAGACGTCATTCATTTCATGTGCCATTGTAGACTTTGACATCTCTGAGATGTCAAGGACTGTCTTCAGCAATCATCATACAGTATATTATTAGATTCTTTAACTGTTTCAGTCATGCATCAATTCTATTTTGTTTAAAATGCTTTCCCCTTTCAACAGTACCAATAAACAAAATTGCATCAACAAACCAGTAAAAAAAGCATAATGAAAATGGTAGTCAGTATAGCACTCGCACACCAAATTCCATAGTAAATATTAGATTTTGACATAAATAAGAAATAATCCTCCCAACATGTCTGAGTTGAATGTATTATATATAAGTGACAAGGAAAATCTATTAGGCTATTCTAGTGATGATAATGAGATTAAAAAAGGTCATTAAAGTGTTTAAATGGTATTCTAAAGATGCATTGACATGCATTTTATTTGTATGTCAAGGGGTTAACTCTGTTTTTCAAAAATGCAGCTATTGCTTTCAGGCAAACATCAAGTAAGAATTAGACTGGCCTGCCAGCCAGAGTGCCAGAGCACTTGAACGGCAAACCAGAATGACCAAGGCACTGCTGATGATATGGCGTATATGGAACTGGAAAGGAAAACCACCAATATCTGACAGTGATCCAGAATTTTGTATAGGCAAAAAATAAAGTACCAGATGCACATGGCTGTTAATCCTTAGGAGTACAAGAGTGTCAGCGGATAAGGCGGCTTAATTTTCAACATATAAAAACTAAATTTTGGGAAAGGTTGTTTTAATGGAAAATTTAAGGAAGAAAAATTGACCAACAATTTTCTCAGTGCAATGCAACTGATTATATAGTAGTTGATTTGGGGGAAAACAAGCTGGGATCAGGTCCTGCAAATTTGACCTAACCTGCAAATTATCTGGGAATGGCGGGTTAGTTCCCTGAAACTGACATCAAAAATTTGGAAGTGGCCAAGTTGCTGTCAGTTTGACCTCAAACGTCAAAACCAAGGCTTGGCTATGTTTCTGATGGTTGTCATGATGGCGTTTAGCCCAATGAGTGGTGGGAATCCCCCAAGGCCACCCCACATAGGGGTGGGCCCATTTGGTTGGGAATGGGTTTGGGACGCCCAACCCGACCATGCTCAGTTGCTGGACCATTCATTTAGTCTGTGGCATTGTGTCAGGCGCAACACCTGATTTGTCAGCAGGAAGCTATGGAAACTCATCGATGGTGTCCAATGCTGTTACCTGCCCATCAAGGATGATTGCTGACAATTTTAGGAGGGGGTGATTTTTTCAGTACATTATTCATATTAATTTGAGACACAGTCATTTCTGTATTCCCATTAGGTCCAGTAATAGTTCTATTTAGTTGATTGGGACTATTCCTATACTAGCAGCGGTCACCATCTGCATTCCCAGCCATGAGCGCCACTTGTTAAATTTTAGGTATATTGAGAGTGACTGGTTCTTCTAATAAAGTAAGACGGAGTTTCAAATGTCTATTGTATGAAGACAACAGACCAGATGGTGACTATAATTAAGATATAACTCCTTGGTAATTCTACTGGAAGTTGTATTATCATGTCATTACTTAGATGATGGCACGCTGCCCTGATTTCCTGATCCTAAGTAAATCCTTGACATAACACAACATAAAGTATTAATACAAAAGCTTATAAATTAAATTATAGAACTGTAGTAATATTTGTTTTTTTATTAGTAATAACTTGGGATAATTTATAGGGTTCGATGTTCAACACATCTTACCCATGACACCTCAATTTTAATGGCGCTTGGCCAGAGAAAGTAACGAGTTTGTTTGAGGGTCTACAATCCATTCAACTGGAAACATCCCAATCATCTCAGAGTCAGTCTCAAACTTGGAAATATATTCAAGACAACATTTCTAACACGTCTGTAAATAGCTGAACCCTTACTCATCTCAAGCAATCAGCAGCATATACCAAGGCCATTTGTACCACTAATTAATAAATAATTTGATCAAAAACTCAATCAACATTATCTAGTACTGAAAAAAACTCAATCAACATTAAAAACTAATTTTGACATAGATTAACAAAGCCCATGTGCCTGGGTTATTTAGTTGGCTATTATTATAGGTCCAACTAAACCAACAAAGCCCACGTGCCCATGTCATTATAGTCAAATATTTATTAAGTAGAATCGCTAGGCCACAATTCCTAAGTTCAGATATACTTAGGATTATTTATTTATAATTACCAACGATTTATATCCAGTCAACCATTCAACACTTGGGTGCACCGTTTTGCACACCTCTTGATGCTACGCTCGCCCAGGTTGTATTAGATTTATTAAAATCGCCCATCTCTCCTGTGTGATTATCAAAATTGCTGTTCAATTTGAATCATAATAACTAAAGTGATTGTATGGGAAAGAAAAGCTTTTGGGGGCTTTTTTATTCTCCTCTTAAAGCATGGCAAAAATGGACTTATTGAATTATTTTACCAAAACAATATATAGAATTAACAATGTAACCCTTATAGGAAAAAAGAGGGTCATATGTCATACTAAATAATATAACCTCAAAAGAAAAAAAATAGTAAAATAATAAAGGAAAATTTTAAGGGAGACTATTGGTCAGGTGATGTATTCTGGATGTTTTATTACCTTTGTAGCATATCCTCTGATAGGGTGAAAATAATTGTTGAACTCTGAGTTAGCTGTAGCTTGATATCACTTATGTTGAATATTTGACAGGTTCTTGATTCTTTCCTTTTGTGAGTTCATATTAATTAACTGGCTCAAGTGCCACCTTGAGTATTAATCTCCTGACCTACTGATGATCCTTCATTTTGATTAGGCAATATTTCATCTTAGGTTAATTTAGGCTCATATTACTCCAACAGATTTTCCTAGGACAATCTGAGTTTTTACCAACTATCAATTTTTCCAGGTAAAAATCTAGGTAACTCCTTAGACCCCTTTTCATGTTTAGCCTTATAAAGTTGGGTGAGTCAAGTGGCTAGTATTCTCCTCATATTGTCTAATATCCTAATATCTGACATCGCCCCCTTCAAGGATAATGACAGGGGAGTACCAATGCTAGAATTGGCTATGTACGCAGTTGATAGTTACCCCAATATCTAGAGTTGATTGAGTACTCATCGCCATATTTGTAGGTATTAAAGAATAAAGCTCATCCAATATAAAATATATGTTTTATCTTGAGGGGCAATACACAATTGTAACTGTACAAGACTAAGTCCAAATTCTCTTAATGGCGGGTTAAGGCTGAAGTGTTGGAATCACTTCTTGAACTTCTCTTGAAACTGTCTTGGCTAGATTAATCTTTTTATCGGGTTGTAGTTCTATGATACTCTGGGCTGATCCTGTTTATTATTTCTCAGGCCATTTAGTATTATCAATTGTAACTTTACAAGCTAGTAAAGCTTGGATTACAAGTTCTTTTCCTTATAAGGCCTTCAAAGGAGACATTTTTATAACTCGATGGAGACTTATCTGGTAAGCCATCAACAGATTTGAGTTATATTGGTCCCAGTGTAATGAATTGAGGTGGCCAACTTGAGTAACATTAAACTAACATTTCATTAGCTCTTTCTACATACCCATTAGTTGATGAATTGTAAGGCTCTAAGAATAGTCGTTGAGCTACTATGCTCGTGGCTAAGATCCTCACAACTCTTGACATTACTTTTTATTGTTATTATATAGTAGTACCTGCGGGTAGCCATGCCTAGTAAATATATCTGATATAAAAAGTTTGCAGTAGCTTTGGCGGTCTAAATGGGAATGGTGATTGCTTTGACCCACTTCTTGAAATGATCAATCCCTACAAGAATGTATCAATTCCCTCATGTGGATTCACATAATTGACCTATGATTTGTAGGCTAATTGTGTGAAACTGCTGTTTAGGGATCATTGTCTAATACTTGTACTTAACCCCATGCTTCGTCTTCTTTTTTATAAGTTATGAGAGCACCTAAGACTTCCACTTCAGAGTCCAGTATATTTCCCAAACGTGAGATCCTTGATCTATTTACAAGTTTTCCTAGCTCCTCCATGTCATAAATATATCTTGTGCTTCCATTATAATTGGTAGTTTTTGAAAGTCACAAGTAATGTAACTAAGTGATTTCAACTTTCTTTTTAGCAATCCGTTAAAAACTTCATAATGAGTGCATTGTTTTAGTATCTTCTGAACTGGTTCATCTTCTTCCTCACAAGAGTCAAGCTTCATATGTAGGTCATGTAACAGTTCAGCTTTGCTATTAAATAAATATAGCTTGACTAATATCATCAGCTTATCCATGTTCATATGTTTAGCCCCGCTTTCTGAACAAAATTCATATCAAAGTTTTAAAGTTTGAGAGTCCATGTCGCAATTATGATATAACTGTATGATAAGCACTAGGTTATTATGGCAGAATGGATAGAATTCGCCAAGTTTGATACAGGTTATTATTATTTGAGCGCCTAGGGCTGAGGCAATGTTGGGTTGGTACAGATGGTTATTGGATCACTCCCATATGAGCGATCAGGAGATATTGATGTTCAAAGAATAATTAGTAAATCGCCTCAAATTAGACAATTTTGAATTTTATGAATAAAGAATTGCTGGAACCAATTAGATATGGAGAATTGAACTACTAATCCGAGGAAAGGATATCAACAAAGTCGCAGAGATATAGTCAAGATAAGACGATTAGGAAGGGAGGTCATTGATAGTTTAGAGTTAAGTGGAATAGCAAAGATCCGCTGTATTTTAATAAGTTGAATAAAATAGTGGTATTGGAGCAATTACTATATATTTATTAAGTTTATTACATTGTTCTAAGGATGACAATCATAATATCTCATTCCTATATTTCAGCGGGATGAACCCTGCACAAAACTTCCTTCAGCGTATCTTCAAGATACCACCAAAATTATAACAGTGGTGCTCACTACAGGGGTCCCATTGATCAATTATGCAAATAAATCTTTAGTCGCTGGCCATGACATATCAGGTTTGCATGGGAAAGGGAATTTCATGACATACTTCACCAGTCAAATATGGAGATCTCAAACTTGCCTTAGAAGCTATGCTCAAAAGTAAGGAAAGCTTTTACAGGAGGTTTGTATTTATATGATGCCTCTGTTTGATTGTGGTGGGAATATTTATGGGTTCTTTAAGCGATTTGAGTTTGCGATGGAAGGAGTTTCAAATAGCATAAAGTGAAAATGTCAATATCTATCTAGGATGTTGCAATTACTGACCAAATCACCTGCTATATTTCAAACAGTTCCGTTTCATACTAAGAAGTAAAGGATAGTTTGTTGCGGTTGTTTGGGGGTACTTCAAAGATGCCACAGCGGAAGTCTGGATTCTTGACCATCAGGTTTCAGCATAATGAGACGCTCACTGCATTTTCTGATCAATTGTTGGTGGAAGCCCACATGTTAATTGGGGCAGGGCTTTTATCCAAATCTGATATATGCATTGTGATAATCTTTGCCATGAAGCCATACTGCGAGCTGTACAAAGCCATGACTTTGATGTTGGATGAAGATGTACCCTTGCTTAAAATTGTTTAGTTCTTATACCATATATCCGCCAACTTCCCTACACTTAATAATGAGCAGAACTTTTCTGCTGCCATTGCTGGTCCATCTTATTTATGAAATTTGCTTGTCCTGTTCAGATTCTGCTGAGTTACCCCAGCAGTTAAATGCCCACCCCATACCTGCTTATTGCCCCCAGTCGAACTATTGACCTGGTCCTGTTTGTGCCAAGCACCTTCAGTATAACTTTCCGCAGGTAGAAACTTACAATATTCAAGGAAGGAAACCCTATGGGGTAAATTGTTCAGTATGTTGTCACTCTGGGAACCTGTCATGAGGTTGCTTCAAGCGACATGTCCATTACGCACAGCTAGATCAATGCAATCAGGGAAAAGTCAGAGCGGAGTAGAGATGGGACTCTCTATCTTCACTATTCCAACTTTAAACGTCCCACCTGTATCTACTGAAGTAATGCAGCGGCAGCTCCCCAGTACGACAACCTATTCTTATATCAGAATCTGGTTGGAGGGGTGAATGTACTTACATGAGCTCAAATTAAGGACACGGCGGGAGATGGACCCATGGAGAAAATGAAGCCATACGCCTGTCAAATTTTTAAACAAAGTTCTGCAGATGAACCAGATCCATCCGCTGATACTCCTCTCTTAACAGGGGTATACACGGCCCTCCCTGTGGACGCTATGTTAAAGAGTACTCTAAAGTTGGGGAGGATATTATGGGCTTTCTGGGGACAAGAGATCTTTAAATGTCCAGTTATAAAAAAAAGAATTCATCCTACTCTGAGTGTACATACTGCGACATTTTCATAGCAAAAACCTGAGTCCATGCTATAATTGATACAGGCGTTTCAGTTAACATAGTGTCCACCAAGTTGATGGTGAAGTTGGCACTTAAGCCTTACGTGGAACATCATATGGTGTATGGTACTGCAGGTGCAAAAAGCATGGTCTCTGATGAAGCGTACAGCGCGCTACCCTTGCAGTTAGGGTCGATTGTCATTGTAACCCCAGCAATAGTGCTACCAAACAATAACTATGACCTATTAATTGGGACCACTTTTATGTGACACTTCAGGGCTGTTGTTGATATGATGGCAGAGACCTTTGAACTTCTGGGACAGCGGATCCCAATATACTTTTCCTCCAGCGGAATACCAAAGGATCTGGTTCACATGGGTCATATTAAGCTTGCATATGTTGATGGGGTGATTCCAGTTCATTATCATTGATTAAAGAGTAAGTCCCAAGCCCTTCCCATCAAATATATGAATATCAAGGGCTACCGCTTAGAGCTGCCATCCCCATATCCATCCCTCCAGCCACCAAGTAAAAATAACACCAAGTCCGAGGTGAAAGAACCTGCTGGGCTTTATGGAGAGGCATTGGGCCCTATCAGAAATTTCAGCTTGACCTCACGTGGCCCAGGTATCATACTCCCAGGACATGGAGAAATCAAGGTCTTGGAAGCGAATCTCCAGAATGGACCAATGAGAATCTGCCAGCACCATATAGTGGCAAATTACATTTGATCCCAGTAGAGAAGGTCATTTGGGTTCAAGAGTTTGGGTCACTGGATGAATTTGGTCTGCCCATCAAACCGCAGCCCAGCATATTGGCAGTTTTTCTGCGTGGAAATTTAATGGGGTTATCAGAAGGTCAGAAAAATCAGGCGGAAGCCTTATTTCAAAAAATAAGGAGATCTTTTCTGCCAACAATCATGATTTTGGGTGCGCGCAGGGAGTGTTCTATTGAGTGGACACTGGGGATCATCCCCCCATCAGATCTTAGCTGATCTGCTGGTCTAGGGTAGCTGAGGAAGTAGTATTTGAGGAGATTGAAAAGCTACTTGATCAAGGAATACTATAACCATCAAAGAGTCCGTGGGCTTTGCCTATTCTGATTGTAAAAAAAGAAGGATAGCACCAACCACATAGTAATAGATTACTGAAAGCTTAATAGCATCACCAAGAAGGACTCATACCCCTTGCCAAAAATCAATAATGCTTTGGTTTGGTTAGGGCGAGCTCATTTCTTCTCTGCAATGGATTTAATCTCCTGTTATTGGCAAATTGAGTTGCCCATGGCAGAACAGTAGAAATTCGTCATTATCACGTTCAAAGGGCTTTTTCTATTGGCCAATATGCCACAAGGGCTGTGCAGTGCCCTGTCTATAATTCAACGGGCAATGGACATTATCCTTGGCGATCTGAAGCTATCATGTGTCTTCATATACCTCGATGATATCAAAGTATTCTCTCATACATTTTCTGAGTACCTTAACCATTTGGAGGAGATATTCCGTCAGCTGTCTGAGGCCAACATCAATATCAAACCTCAGAAATGTCACTTTTTTAATGATCAGCTGGAGTACCTCAGCATTGTGGTAGATACAATAGGGACGAAACCTGTTGGGGATATGGCTAAGATGACCAAAATTACTTCTTATCGAGATTTGATATCTTGGTATAATGAGATTAAAAATCCAAGATGAGTATTTCTGATTCTCAATTTGACCAAAGAAAGACCCTTCAGAGTTATTGCCCTCCTATGATGGGTGAGTTAACAATCTGAAGAAATTAAGCAATCTGAGACGACCAAGCAATCCAAAATGACCAATCATTTCAAAGGGGCTAAGCCCTCGCTAAGAAGGTTGATCACATCTAACAAGAGCTCTATTTAGATATGATCATCACAAATCTTTTAATAATAATGATAATCAACAATATTGGTCCTCTGGTAGGAAAGATCTTACCTCGGGTGAATCAAGGAAATCCTCGTGAAGAACCACGAAATTTACCCTATAAATATCTCTGGTTTTTAATTAATAAAGTACCTCAATTCTCATCTCTCATAGTTTAATTTGGTCTATTTTTTTAGCACTAGGTGGTATTAATTTGGTCTATTTTCATACAGAATTCTGTATATTCAATTGGCATTATCCATATTAATGGAACTAATAACTTCATTGCAATTAAGTTGATCTTTGCTAGAGCCACAGAACAAATAATTTTGTAGCCTTCATAGCGCCTGCTTATCATACTTTCTCACAAATTTCCAATACCGGTTCTACATGCCATGTCAGCTTCCAAGGCTACCTGGTGAAAACATACTTTCACAACAATGAATATGTCTACCAAAGAGAGCCCCTCTTTGGAGGAAACTTTGAGTATCACCCATTGGGTACACTCTAACTGGCAAGATTTGCCTTCCACCAAAATCAATAATCTACAATTTCAAGCTTCAATGGACTTGGCCATCGAGGGCCCTGACCAATATAATTATCAGATCCAAGCCGCAAATGTTGAAGAAACCGTCAAAATCTTGATCAGAGGGGCTATTCAGCCTGTTGCTCGCCCTAATCATGATTGAGCATCTAAGGTTGTGGACAACATGATGAACTTATATAACCAAGCAGTGTTACAGCCTACCAAAGTTGGTTTGGCTAGAACTGAACTGTATCTCCAGCATTATGTACATCCTGTAATTCATCATTTACTCCATATTTTGGGGTTGCATCAACTTGAAATCCAGCGCCAGTTGACTCTAGCACAACAATTTCAGTCTCAACTATCTTCATTTTATGAAACAGCATCCAATTTTGGAAGGGATAATCAAGAGACCATTATCAATAATCAAAGAGAAATCAACGATATTTATAATAAGTTGGTGAGAATCAATAATAGGGTTATGGGATAAATCGGCCAAGAAATATCTCATCAAGTTAGCAATGCCACTAACCCTATTCACCATCGGATTACCTCCCTGGAGGAGGAGATTAAGAGACAACTGGATCAGTTGCGGGCCAAACATGAGAAGATCTTGAGGGGAGCGTAATGGGCTAACCCAACATCTTTTCCAAGTGGTGGGGGGTTAATATTAGAGAAGGTGAACACGGCCCTGTTGGTCCCCCTGGACCACTGGGGCCACCTAACTCCCCATTGGTAACTCCGGGACCTCCTGGGGAATGTGGTCCCCCTGGTCCAGTGGGTCAACAAGGACCCCTGAACCTTCAGGTAGAAATAGGTCACAAGGACCCCCGGGATCTCCTGGTCCCCCTGGCTCCTCGCTACCAACATCCAATTCTGAACCTTCAATGCTCCTAGTATCTCACATACAAGCATTAGAAACCGAAATCTGAGCGATAGCTCAAGGGTGTTTCTTATCCTTGGAAGGTCTTCTGACTGATCTGGAATATTCATTAATCAATTTACTGGATGGTGTTGAGAATGCACAATGGCTTTGCGATGCAAATCAGACTACTCAAGAAACCCGGTTTGCTTTCATTGACAACATCCATTGAGCGGTTGGTTGCCAAATGTGAAGTACTCAAGACTAAGAAAATGGAGTTGGTTACTGCGATTTCCAACTTAAACTGAGCTCCTATGAATGACCATCTTACCCAATGGGTTTAAAATTTACAAGATGATTTGAACCTCTTGAGACAAAAGCTGACCAAATTCCCCCAATGCCCATTTCACAGAGTCTAAACCCTCTGAGGTTGGATCAGTCGCTGTATCAAGTGTACACGTCTTGAACACTGAAGCCACACTTTTCAAACCTACCTTCAAGGATAAGTTTGAACCAGGTGAAGGTATCATCCATTCTTTTCTTTTTGTTTATGAACGCGCAATATATGGAGCTACTGATCAACAGAAGGTCCACCAAATCACTTCTTGCCTAAGCTGGTTCGCTCAAGAGATCATGGTTCCTCATCTTAAGGTTTGCACTATGTGGGCTCAAGTGAAAACTGCTCTCATAAAGGAATTTGGGAGTGATCAAATTTTTCAACCAAAAGTAAGCCTTTATGAGTATTTAAATTAAAATGAGGAGAGTCAATCCAGGAAATTGCCAAATGATTCTATATGAGGCCCAGACACTTGCTACGTGTGTGACCAGATTACTGTTGATGATGCTATATTGGCTGTTCTGAGTGCGTTCAGTTCTCATACTCAATTATTACTACACTTGAAATCACTTAAAAAAGGTTCAGCTCCATTGTCAACATCAACGAAGAGCTTATGGAAATTCCTAATGGGGTGAAACATCCGACCTCCTCTAGTAACCCACGTTCTCACATCCATGTGATGCCACCTAAACCTAAATCCAGACCAAAGAAGGAGCTGTATAATTATTGTGGTCTCGTGGGCCATGTAGTGTCTCAATGTTAGAAAAAACAAGCAGAGGAGTCGAAAGAAAGGAGTCAGCATAGGGCACGAGGCTCCCTGTGCTGACCTACATCAGATGCCTCAGTTTAAACCTTTTGATTATTCTTTATATTGTTATGTGGTATCCGCTCCCAATGAACTTAATATCCCTGATGAATTATCCAACAATGTATCTTTTTCTGCTTATGCTTCCTCTTCTTCTTCTAATTCCATTCAAACGATTAATCCCTCAGTATTCTAAATCCCTAATTTTGGCACTGATGTAACCCAGGTGGAAGTCATCGTGCTTAAGGTGAAAGTTTTGGCTATCATTCCTACAGGATCACCCATCAATGTAATCTCGTCCAAACTTATGAAGAAAATTAAATTGGCTCCAGACCTGAACCATTCAAAAGACTATGGAACTGCTGGACCTTCCTACACTAAATCTATAAAAGCCTATTCCTCTCTTCCAATGCATTTTGGAAAGTTGGTTGTGTCAGCCCCTGCAGTGGTATTGGATAACAACTGCTATGATCTGTTCTTGGAAATAAGTTTCTCACCGATTTTGATGCAATAATCATTCTTAAAAACAAATACCTTTCTTTAATAGGGTACTGATACCTTTGATCTTAGATGATGTCCCCACTAGCAAAGGCAAACTCAAACGACGTGTTTGCTTACTGGAATACCCCACTTCTATCTCACATCTCAAATACTGAATCCTGGGTCCATGAACCATACTTCCACGTCCATCTGCTTGTAACTCTGAAAGCATGTCATTATATTCCAACTCTCCGATTACTATTCCTCCCAAAGCTCAAATCATTGTTGATCTGGGTGTACAAGTATTTGTACCCCCTGATCAAGTATCAGAGATCCGCAGTCACCTAAATCCCTCTCATTTGGAGGCCTTACCCTGCCTGGGTATCCTTGATCCTGCCTATGATGGGACTGTCTCAATTCTACTGGCTAATATTACTTCCTGACCTATGCGATTGAATTGCAATAATCCCATCGCCTATGTGCAGCCTACTCCTGTGAATGACATATAATCCGTTTCAAGATGTGGAGATTTATGCGAATTTGGGCTGGAAGATCCCCCTATTGTTGCTCGAATTGACATCAAATTTGGGGATTCACTTACTTCAGAACAACAGCTTGAAGCTGAGGCCCTGATTGAAGAATATGCGGATAGCTTTGCCCAAGGTCCAGGAGATTTTGGCCTGATAATAAAGGTACAGAATCAGGTGAAAACTGCGGATACTCCCCTATTTGAGCTCGACCATATTATAAATCCAAAGTTGAAGAGGCTCAAGTCTCAGTGGAACTGAAACAACTCCTTGAGGCCGGGCTACTAACGCCTTAGAAGAGTCCATGGGCTTCTTCTCTACTACTCATCCTAAAAAAGGATGGGGCTCACTGAGTGTGTATGGACTATTGTCAACTCAATGCTGTTACTCAAAAGGATTCTTATCCTACCTCGCTTACATGATTCATTAAGATTATTGTCTGGATCACAATAATTCTCTGCTATGGACCTTGCGAGTGGTTATTGGCAAATTGATCTTGTCCTAGAAGATCGTCAAAAATGTGCTCTAATTTCTAGTGAGGGGCTATTTGAGCCAACTTGTATGCTGCAGGGGCTTATCAATGCCCCTGCTACTTTTCAACAAGCCATGGATGGCTTGTTTGGGGATTTGAAACTTTCTTGTGTTTTAGTTTATCTAGATGATATTACTGTTTTTTCGCGCACTTTTAATGAGCATTTGGCTCATTTGAAGGAAGTTTTTGGCTGACTGTGTCATGCCTCCCTTAAGCTTAAACCATCGAAGTGTTCTTTTTTAAAAACTGAGATGAAATTTTTTGGGACATAAAGTTAATTGCGACGGTATTTTACCCTTAACAAATAAGATACAAGCTATTTTGAACATGCCTGTTCTCAAAAGCTTGTGTGATATCAAAGTGTTTTTAAAAATGGTTGGTTATTATTGACAATTCATTCTCCATTTTGCGGAGGTTGCAGATCCTTTAGTTTACCTCTTTCTTAAAGAAGTTCCTTTTGTATGGGAAGAATCACAGCAACAATCCTTTGATCAGTTGCGTTAAGCCTTGAAAGTGCCCCCATCTTAGCCCATCCTGAATTTTACAAACCTTTTATACTATTTACCAATGCCAGTGATATTGCTATTGGGGCCATTTTGGCTCAACATGATACCAATCTGATTGATCACCCCATTGCATACTATAGTAAAACCCTTTCTAAGGTTGAACGCAATTATAGTATCACTGAAAGAGAATGCCTCGCTGTGCTGTCTGCCATAAAGCATTTTCACCCTTATCTATATGGCAAGCATTTCACTATTGTAATGGATCACGATTCCCCAAAGTGTTTGCAACATATGAAGGATCCTGATGTGCGCTTATTTAGATGGGATTTAAAGCTCCAAAATTATGACTTCACTATTCAACATCGTGCTGGAGCTATACACCAAAATGCTGATGGCCTTTCTCAATTGCCTATCTTAACGTTATTTTCTGCAGAGGAAGATAGCATTTATGACCTGATAGGTAGACCTAAGCTCTGGTTCCATGGTCCTAAGGATGTTATCACGAAGCTACAATCCTTAACCGAAGACACTCAGGTTAAAGAAGGTTCATCATACAAAAAGTTGGGATCTAAGTTATTGCCCTTTGTTTGGCCCTCTGCGAGGACTGATAATATTATGGAGGCCCACCAAGCTGTAGATTATGGATCTGTCGCTAAGACACTACAGTGGTTAAAAAATCATTGTTACTGGGATAACATGCTGGAATCTGTACACGATGTGCTGGAACCTTGTCTTAAGTGCCAACAACAACATGGTGGAAATCCGACATTGCAACCCCAAATTGTGGGCCTTCCGAACCCTTTTCCACTATGAGTATTGATGTGGTGGGTCCTTTCCCTATGGCCACCTATGGAGATCGATATATTTTGTTAGCTATCGACCATTTTACTAAATGGATTGAAGCTATTTCAGTTTCCTCAGTTACCGCTAAGGTGATGGCGTCCTTTCTTTTCAAGAAAGTTTTCACCAGGCATGGTAGCCAAAAAGTCCCGCTATTGGATAATGGGACCAAATTCATTTCTCAGGTGGTGACTGAGCTTACCAAACTAATGGGGAATTATAAGTACTTTACAACCCCTTACAATCCTTCAACTAATGGTGTGGTCAAACGGGCAAACGGGTCCTTGTAGTCATTCTTCAAAAGATGGCCTCCAATGATCCTAGTAGGTGGAACCTTTACTTACCTAGTGCGATGTTAGCTTATAGAGTTAGCTATCATTTTATTATTGGAATATCTCATTTCAAAGCTTTATATGGTCGGTAACCTGTCCTCTCCTCAAGTGTACAACCTATACTTGAAGAGGCTACTCCACAAACTACTGATTATGCTATGAGGAGATTAGCTGATGAAATCATCTGATTACAAGCATTAGCTTCAAGTTCCTTTGCTGCTACCACCTTGAAGGAAGATACCAGAACTAACGCTAGTAGACCTAAGTTACCAGAATATCAAGTCAGAGATCTTGTACTTTTCTACCACCATAGGCCGGGAGGAAGGATTTACATATTGGACACCTTATGGGCTGTTCCTTATCATATTATTTTTGTTGGGGTATGGAATACTCTATTACCGTTATTGATACTGGTACTGTTATCAATAGAGTGCATAGTAGGTTTCTTTGCAAGTATGTGCCCCTAGGCAAGATCTTGAGGGGTAATTGTTGGGGATATGACTAAGATGACCAAAATTACTTCACATCAAGATTTGATATCTTGGTCCAATGAGATTGAAAAATTCAAGACGAGTATTTACAATTATCAATTTGACCAAAGAAAGACCCTTCAGAGTTATTGGCCTTCTATTTCAGGTGAGTCTAACCAATCTGAAGAAGCTCAGCAATCCAATATGACCAAGCAATCTGAAATGACCAATCAATTTTCAAGGGGCTAAGCCCTCGCTAAGAAGGTCAATTATATCAAACAAGAGATCTATTAGATGTGATCATCACAAATCTTATAAAAATGGAAATCAACAATATTGGTCCTCTGGTAGGAAAGATCTTACCTCGTGTGAATCAAGGAAATCCTCGCAAAGAACCACAAAATTTCCCCTATATTTTTTCTCTGGTTTTTAATTAATAAAATGCCTCAATTCTCATCTCGCATAGTTTAATTTGGTCTATTTTTTAGCACTAGGTGGTATTAATTTGGTCTATTTTCATACAGGATTCTGTATATTCAATTGCATTATCCATAGTAATGGAACTAATAATTTTGTAGCCTTCATAGTGCCTGTTTATCGTAAATTTCTAGCAAAATTCCATTAAAATATCAACCAGCCAAGGTGGAGGCTATTCATAAAATGAATACTCCTAACACTAAGAGGGACATTCAGGTATTTTTGGGGATGGTCAGCTACTATTGCCGCTTCATGCCCAACTTTAGTTGTATTGGAGGACTGCTATTTAAATTGTTAAAAAAGAAAAACCATGTTTAAATGGATGAAACTCCGTCAACATTCTTTTGATTCAGTTTTAATGGCACTAATCAGTGCGCCAGTGTAGCATTACCCAAATTTTGGCAAAGAGTTCATTGTTTAAATGGATGCGTCCCCTTTTCACTGTAGGGACGGTCTTATCTCAAAAAGATGATGAGGTGGAGGAGCACCTTGTAGCATACTGTAGCAGAAGCTTGACCAGCCATGAACGCAATTATACTGTGACTGAGTGAAAGTGCTTATCGGTGATCTATGCTTATAAGCAATTCAGGGTATATTTACACGAGGTCTAGTATAAAATTGTAACAGACCATGTATCGTTGCACTGGTTGCAGAGCTTCAGAGAGCCTGAGGGGCGGTTAGCCCGATGGACTCTTAAGCTGCAGGCTTATGACTTTGAAATCCTTGATAGTTTTGGAACAAAACACCAAAATGCTGACTATTTATCTAGATTGCCAACCATTTCTGCTATGGCAGATCTGATAATATAATGTTTGATAAAATTCTTAGCGGAAAGTACGATGATGAACCCCCACAAGTCATCAAGATGTTAGATGGTTTAAGGGCTGATACATTCTTTAAGGAACAAGGACTTATACGAGCAGATAGGGGACACTACTGTGAATATCCCAAGACCTTCCGCAAACCCAAATAACATTATGAGCACACACTGAGCAGTCAGACATGGTGGATTATGAAAGACCCTGAAAAATATTATGACCACAGTATTACTTGGAAAGCATGCAATTTGACGTGCTTGAAACGATCTCCTGTTGCCACCAGTGCTAAGTAAAGAAGCCATTCCGCCGTAAGACTTTATATCAGTTGGTAAAACTTCACTTTGCTTGGCATACCATTTCTATTGATGTGGTGGGCCTCCGCCGACTGGAGCAAACTTGTCCAAGTATATTCTGGTGGTGATTGACCACTTGATCAAGTGGGTTGAGGAAAAGGCAATACGCAATTTGGGGGCGGCTACTGTGGCTAAGTTTGTGATGGAGTATACAAACCCGTGACACGGTTGTCCTCAATTTATCCTTAATGATAATGGGACCAACTTCACTTCCCATATTTTACTTAAGCTCAACGAACTTATGGCCATCCGTGGGGTTTTGATTACACCTTATCATCCCAGAATCTAAAGGTATGGTTGAACAGGTAACAGAACACCGGTGAATATACTCTAGAAGCTGGTAACGGATAGATCCTCTGATTGTAGTACCTGTTTTCCACCGCTGTCTTTATGTACAACATCAGTTATCACTCAACGATGGGGAATAGTCCCTTCCAGTTACTATATTGGCGGCACACAGCTCTCCCTTCACTGCTCTATGCCTGTGTGGAAGGTACCAATGGAATGGATCCTCAACGCTACTTGACCAACTTAACGAATTTGCTGATTAAACTGCAAACTTAAGCATACTCATTCAGTTTAGCCAAGAAGATAAAGAATCAGCTGCTGACTAGGTACAGAGTAGTGGGATGGCTCTGTTCAAAGAGGGTGACCTGGTTCTATTCCATGATCAACATGGGTTTGGGAAGAAGCATAAATTGGCCAGCATTCAGATTAGGCCATTCGAAATAGTTGAGAAAACTAGTGTGGATGCTTATAACATCAAGGACCTTGAGAGTGGTCATATCATTAACTGAATGTATGAAAAGTTACTTTAAGCTACAAACAATAGGAGCTTTATTGTCCAGTCAAGGGGGGGGCAATGTCACAATTCTGATATGAATGGATCATAAGCCCTAAGTCGTTATGGCAGAATGGTTAGAATCTGCCAATCATGATTATGAGTTACGATTATTTGAGCATCTTAAGATGAGACTAATTAAGTTGGAAAGTATATACTGGATCACCTCCAAATCAGGCGTTAAGGTGATGTTGACAAACGACAAATGATGAGATGTTGACATATGATTTTTACTGAGTAGATTGTCTTGAACTAGGATAACCATAAAATCTTGAATAATGAACTCTGCTGGAACCAATGAGAATATGTCGGAATGAAAGTCTAAGCAAAAGGGTTGGTGTTGAATAAGGTTGCTATAATATCAGTGATATGAGAAGATTGAAAGTGGGAGGTTGATAGTAAGAAAGAGAGAGTAGAGCAGAGAGCATTTGATGAAAATACTAAGTTAAATAAAAAAGTTTTGTCAAAAAAATAGCTCCCATTTATTATATTATATTTATTTTCTGTGTGTGCTGAGGACCAACAATATCTATATTATCCGTTCTATTGCTCAGTGGGCTCAAACCTGCACAAAACCCTTTGACATATCTTCTAAGTATCACCAAAATTGTAGTAGACTCTCTCTTAGAGGTAACAAAGTGCATTATGTTTATGCAGTGTTCTTTATACTCCTTACCATGGCATTATCATTCATTTTGGCACGGAATGGTTTGGTGTTTCTTTTTTACTTTTTGCAGAAGGGCTTCTGCCTTTCTTGCATATACTGGGTGGTTTAAGACATTTTCTAGGCCCTTCTGTACTTATTCCAACCCTAACTCAGAGATAATTATTAAATCCATGCACGCGCTGGCTTTAATTTCTTCTAAAGAAAAATCAATTTTATTATAAGCTGCCCTTGTTCACCCCCTAGCAATCTGACTAACTGCCTTATCTTTCATCCATTACTTCTAACTATTTAATTATAATTCTAAAAACCAGCCGAAGCTTGGAAGACAATATAAGGTTTGGAACTCCTATAGAAGATTGGCAACCTGTTCCATTCTCATAAACCTTCCATGAGTTTGTCAATCCGAGTCAAATGAGATGCACTCATGTGTTCTATATATATGAGTACTACAGTTGCGTCCATGCCCTACTTTTGCTTACCGTCATCAGAACTTCATTTGCTAAAGAACTATATGCAGTCATTAAATAAACATATGAGTATTGTGGGATTCACCTGCCGCCTCCAACCATGCATTGGTAATTTTATTATTATATCCCCGCCCCAAACAAAGGGGCTCCATTAATTTAGCCACAATTGTTTCACCAGCGAAGACCCCTAAAAATACTGCACTGGAGAATACTCATTCTCTTCTGAAAATAAAAGAGTCTATCAAAGCTTAACTCTTTGTTTCTGGGGGAACCTGAAGATGACTGAGGTCTAGACCCAAGTTATAGAAGTAATTGTTTTTAGTTTTGCCATAGTTGTTTCACCTGAGGCCACCCTATAATTACTGCCCTCAAAACCCCAATTCCCTTTTAAAAAAGGAAGCATCTTTCATTACAACAACTTCACTCTTGGAGGAACTTGAGTGTGGTAGGGGTATAGCCCAAAAGTTACAATTAATTCATCTGATTAACTTCCAGTTATGAAACTTCTTTCCACAGAATGATTTAAATCTTCAGCAGAAGGGAGTTTGGTCATTATGGTAATTATTAGTGATGTTTAGCCAGCAATTGTATCAGATATGGTGCCTTTAAAACATGAAAGTTTCTTGAAATGGAAATCACAAATATATACCAATATCCATTTTATAAGCTCCTAAGGGTTATCCCTGAACCAATTTCCATATATAAAATTACCACTGAGAATCCTCAGCTAAACCCATTATGATTTTTCACACTTAAGAGTTAAAAAATTCGATAAAGATGTGACAATAGGTAATCTATTGTAGAAAATGTTGCCGGGTATGTTTCATCAGTCATAAAAGTGTCAAGCTATTCCACTCCCTTCTTAGACTAAAACACATCCTAGTGGCATTTAGTATGCTTGCAGATGATCCTGCTATTGAATTGCTTTTATTGTGTGTATTAAATTTATATCTAGGTATTTTTTGCTTTCTATTACTCTTTCTTCCCCTTTATGGAATTTTGAGGCAACTATTTTGGTTTATAGAAGCTCCTCTGAGAACTCTATTAGTCAAAAACTTAGCTGACTACCTTGAGTTACGCTACTTACCTGGAGGTATGGATAGGGCGGTTTCATCCCAGGGTATTCCCACACTGAAAGTTCAGGGGTCACTAAATATTGAGTTGCTAAGCACCACTTGACTGACAACATCTTGGCGTTCAAAAACCTGCTGTACCCAATTATCTGGGAGTGATGTGGTGAAAAAAATTACAATAAACCCAAAACTAAGACCAATATATTGACTTTGTCCTTGAAGAGAGGAAAAGGTTTATAATACTTTTGTAAGAGGTGGACACTATGGAAAGTTTGCCCCATTGGCCTTGTGTACCTAAACTAGTCTTTTTAAATTTTGCTAAATTCCACTCCATAAGTTCCCTTACCCTACTGTTTGGGGGGTAATGGGACTTCATTTGATTCATCTTCTTTAAATAAATTACTGAACACTTAGACTATGATTGTTATTTCATGATCACATTTGACCTGGTTTACATTTCCTTTTCAATCTACCCTTTGACTTTCCAGGAAGAGCAGCAATAAATATTTTGGTTACAGAGCGACTTTCCAGAGGATTTTTTTAGCGTACTTCTCCAGTATTTTCTCAGCCCCTCTTTGTGGGAAAAGGTGTTACTCTATGCCCTTTTGTATATTATTTTAATCTGACTAATGTCACTATACCTGATCTGCATCCCGTTCTTGTATAGGAACTAATTCCCACTATGTAAAGAAAACTAAAGTCATTTCCAAACTGGATTGATTGAACTTCTTTTACTAGATCCGCGTCAAAAAGGGGCAGTAATGGTGTCAGACAATTGCCATCTCAACTTCAGCAAAAAATGTTTAGGGAAGAATGATCATGATTTAATAAATATGTTTGGCTAATTACATGTATAATCTCATAATAATACTATTTCAAACCAAAACAATGACAATATCAGTCAAAAGACCCTTGATGATTCTCTGTGGAACCCCACAAATTGGGGCAAAACTTTGCCAAATAATAAACGGGCTATTAACTCAAAATATGACAGTTGGATTGCTTGACCATGCAGCATATTCCAGGGCACACATCAAATGGTTCTTCCCCAGCCACATCCGTTTCCATTTCAACAACAAAGCGAGGACCATCCCTTTTATAGATGTGGCGGAGGTCCCCAAGGTGCAATTGTTTTAGCAAATGGTGATTTGTTGAAATATATTAAATCATTACCAGATGAGTACTTCCTGCCTAAAACTACCTTCCCATCAGTTGTTTCACCTAAGTAACCCAAATCTTTTAAACCTTGATAAGATGAATTATCATATTGCCTATATTGGATGTACCCAAGCTGTTTCACTCACTTACAATTGCATTTCCCTTGACCCTTGATATAATTTAAATATGGAATGATCCAATACCAAGAGGGTTCGTTTTTTACTCCATAATGACACTAATAAACCTGATAAAAATCACTTTTTGGCTATTTATTGTTTTTATATTTTTACTATCTAAAACCCTTTTGTGGATACAACACCCATAAGCACCAACGAGCGAAAAACATCTGGTTTCCCACAAAGTTGTGCTCACTACAGGAACAAATGTACACCACCAAAAATCGTCTAAAATGGAGGCTTTAAACGTAAGTAACCCTCCAACTTTTCCTCTTCAGAATTATGTTTAGTTGCCATGGAATAGCAACTAGTAAGCGCTATATCCCGTCTGTTAGGATTTTGCCCATATTCCCAGCCGTCCAGAGGCACCAGAAATTTCTAGGAGATAATTCCCTAATGTGAGGTGAATTAGAAATTGGTTGACCCAGATTTTAGGGTAACTATGTTTGTGGATTTTATGTTTTTCGCCTGGTCAGATCCAACAGGGATCAATCCAGAAGAATGCAAAAGATCTTGATGGGCATAGTTGCCAATGAAATAGGGGCATCTGATAGTTGATTAACTATCAGGTGTACCAATTGGGATTGGTTAGGTTTCATCACTGACCAATTGGGAATGTAAGGAGTAAGTTGCGATGTGAGTGATGCTGCCTGCAACTTGAAAATTGATTAGTTGGTTCATGACCGCCTTAATGGGTAACAATTCCCATTACCTAAGCAGGTCGCTTGCCAGATATGGTTGGTTTTCTTGAATCAAAAGGAAAAGGTTAGGTACACGTTTTCTTACTCTTTCCATTTTAAGGTCTTTAGGATGTCCAATAATGGAATCCTAGCCAGGATGGGGAAGACCATCGTTGCTGAGACGAGGATAGGTGATTCAATGGCAATAGCTGCCATTTCATTGAAGAGGTGTCAACTGAGTGTTGGGCGCTGAATCCCCACTATGAATTCCCTAGAATTCACTAATAATAGTAATAACACACAGAGTTTAGGACAGAGTAAACAGTAGATATGCTAACTTAGTAAACTTTATCAGTATTCATTTGTTCTATTCTTTCTCAGGGTTATTGCTATGTGAAATAATTGGAAGACTCTTTAAGGAAAAGATCAAGGATCTGAGCGGAGATCCAGAAAAGAAGCAGAATCAAATTGGGTTTTTCTGCCAAATGTGTGTCAAACTGGACAAACCATCATTGGGAATCTAAGAGAAGATTGGGTTAGATGGTACGAGGGAACAAATCCCTATTTTGAGACATCACAAGTATTCTGAGCGGAAATACTGGCTGAGCATTGGGCCAAGATTTAGGATTTCCATTCAAAAAATGGATATTAGTTGTCATACTGTTATCAACCAATCATAGAAAATATTATAAAACGTGGATGAATTGCACAAAAACCAAACCTGTGCAAGTAATAAGTTTATAGGGCTTATTGGCCAAAAAATAATTAAACCTATAAATCTACCCTGTCTTAAAGTGCTTGATCAGCACCCATTAAAACCCCCTCTTAAAGAAAAGAACACCCCTGAGAAGGAAGAATTGCTTCCTTTTTGTATGTTTATGAAGCTGCCATATATGGCGCAAAGAATAAGCAAAAAGTTCAATATATCCTTCCTTGCTTAAGTCACCAGCACAAGAGATGATAGTTCCTTACATGGACCCTCTGCATACCTGAGCAGAGGTGAAGCAGGCTCTTTTAGCTGAATTTAATTCAAAGCAGAGTCTACACAGCAATAAACAGGTCTTTAAGCGCCTAAGCATGTATGAAGGTGAATCGCCTATTGCCTTTAGTGAGTGATTTTACCTCGCTGTGCAAAGGTTGTCCACGTCTAACATGCTACCCCTGGATGATGCTATCACAGCCATATTAATTGGGTTAGCCATCAACCTTCTCTAGCCAGGTATAATCTCAATGAAACGCCACTATAAAAACTTCTGCGACATAAAAGTGAAACTGTTAGACGTTACCAAATTCCATTTATGTGCACCAACAAATGAAGTTGAGGTGAAGCCTTCAGCTCTAACTATAGAGGATCTTCCGCCTGTTTAACAGTTGGGAGTGAGCCCACCTGTGCCTATCCTCTCTGCGAAACTTGCTTCCTCAGTGCAACTTAAAAAGAATATCATGCCCTTGTGTAAATTGGAGACCTGTAATTAGTTAATACCATGTTTCTGCACACGCTCACAAAAGCCGCTGCGCCTTCCCCTCCAGCTAAGCTTATAGTTGCGCACCACAAGGGTAACCCCTGTGGCAATAAAGAGCTTGCTGGAAAGACGTATGGCCAGAGGATAACTACCAAACTCATGTGGCCGTATCGCCTACCTCAATCGCGGCCTTGCTAGTGGTTGCGAACATTTGGGGATGAATCTGAGGGAATTATGATGACTTTAGTTACTATATATTGTGAGCCCCCGCGGAAGTAGATGTTCTTGATTGTTTGAACGCTGGAAGAGTAGACGAGATCACCATACCCGAGTAAACGTACCTCAGCCAAATTCTAGGTTGTACAAAAGTTATTGACACTGCCTAAAATGGCAATCAATTCTTAGCTGTCTTGATTTGACCTCTCCTGCGGGTTTATCCCATGAAATCCATGCTGGATAAATAACCCAAGACTGCTCAGAAACTAACATCCACCTTTCCAGCTCAAGGAGGTCTTAGATTTGTCACCTGATTTTGGAGGAACACTCACTAAGGAAGAAGTGGTATTAAAAAAAGTCCAAATAGCCATCCTGGACACTGGCTCCGTAGTTAACATAAACTCCACTAAGCTCATAAAAAGGTAAGGTTAGCGCCTGACTTTAGGTACACGCAAGAATTTGGAACTGCAAGCCCAAGCAATACCCAGGCTGTCAGGGAATACTCTTTCCTTCCCATTTGATTTGGGAAGCTTATCTTATCAGCCCCTGATTTGGCTTTAGACAACAACGCATATGATATGCTCATTGGTAACTAATTTATGATTGAGTACGAGGGAATAATCAACATGAAACAAGGATACCTCACGTTACTCAACTATGAAGTCCCTTTAGTCTTATCCAATAAAGAACCCAGCAAGCACAAATACTCTTGCATGGTCGAATATCCCTTTTCAGCTATAACTTTACCTTATTTCCACTTTTGGGCGCAACCTAAAGAAATTTCCTGATTTAATGGAGGCTAGTGACGGTATCCCTTTCAATGCTGCAGATGAGGTCTTGATTAAGTCTGGTGAACAACGAGTGGTTGACACAAAAATTACGCTCCAAATTGCATACCACTTTTTGTTGCACCTCATAAGTCTTGAATTTGTTAGCCACTTGGAGCCTTGGGTATTGCCTGGAATATTATACCTAGCCTACCAGAGGCCTATTACTATTCTGCTGGAAAACCTCACCAGCAAGGACATGGTCATACGAAAACACCAGGAGATTGGCAGAGGCTTCCTAATCCCAGTGGAGGACATTAAACGTATCAGATCTGTTGGTCTATGGCAGGTTTGGGCTTGCCCATGGATAACCTGGTATGTACCTTGCCCAATGTTCATATTTCGATAAGATGAACCCAGATCCGTTGGAAAAGTACATACTTTACTGGACGAATCTAGTGACTTATTCTCAGAATTGGATAATGACTATGGCCAAATGAAGGGCTGAGTCACTCCATTTTTGCTTGTGATGCCCTCCCTATTTGGTCCAAACCTTACCGTAAGTCAAAGGTGGTATAATAGCAGATGAATTCAGAGCTCCAGCAGTTACTAGACGCTTGGCTACTAGTTCCTTCACAAAGCTCTTGGTCTTCACCCTGTTGCTAATTAAAAAGTAAAATGGAGGTCATCAGATAGTCATGGACTACCGCAAGTTAAATAACCTCAAAAAAAGGATAGTTATCCTATCCCCCACATTGATGATGCCCTGTCCAAACTCTCTGGTTCTAAATTTTTTTCTGCCATGGACTTGTCTGGCACCTATTGACAAATGGACCTTTCCCCTGAAGACCAGGAGAATTGTGCTCTCATTTTTAGTGAGGGGCTTTTCCAACCAACCCAATTACCTCAAGGGTTGTGTAATGCTTTTGCATCTTTTCAGCATGCGATGGATCACGTTTTTCAGGAACTGAAGCTAATTTGTGTCATTGTTTATCTTGATGACATCACAGTGCTCTCAAGGACCTTCAACGAACATCTTGATCACCTGAAGGAGGTGTTTCAATGTTTACGTAAGTTGAATATTAAGTAGAATCCCTCAATTTGTATAACTTCCAAAGGAAATTGGATTTCCTTGGAACTCCATTTCTTGAGAGAAAATCCAACCTATACAAGATAAGGTTGAAGTGATTTCAAAAATGCCTCTCCCTAAAAATTATGGGATCTTCATATGTTTTTAGGGATGATGGGGTATTACCATCAGTTTATACCCAAGTTCACACAGCTCAGCGAACCCCTCGTTCGCCTATTGACTAGAAACACCCCTTTCTATTAGGGATGCTGAACATAAGGCCGTTTTTGGGTAGTTGAAGCAACTGCTAAAACAACGTCCTATCTTGAGGCATCCCAATTACAATAGACCATTTATGCTGTTTACTGACGCTTCATACTATGCTGTTGGGGCCATCTTATCCCAATTAGATGAAAATAGTTTTGATCATCCGGTATCCTATTTCATTAAGATGCTGTCAAAGGTGTATTGCAATTACAATGAAAACTGAGAAGGAGTGCCTTGCCGTTCTGTTAGCTGTGAAGCAATACCGCCCTTTTCTATATGGGACCACCTTCACTGTGTTTAAGGACCACTCTTCCCTAAAATTGTTGCAGAACATGAAGGATCCTACTGGCTAGTTAGCTCACTGGGCTCTAAAGCTCCAGCATTATGACATGAAGATCAATCACCGTGCTGGAAGCCATTAAATGATTGTTGATGGGTTAACTCGGCTGCCAGTCCCTTATTTGGATAAGAGTGAGGCGGAAAGGTTATATGATCTTTTAATAACCCTAATGATTGGGAGGATGAGGATGAGCCCATACAAAAAGTCGGCCAGCACTCTCGCAACACCAATGAGTAGAGTGGGAAATTATACAGTCAGGTGGGGGCAAAGGGGTTACCTTACCTTTGCCCCTCAAAACGCGTGCCTGCTTTCCTGGAAGTTCACTCCACCCTATGTCATGGAGGAGCAAAGATAACCTACAAGTGAATTAAGAATTGGTACTAGTAGGAAAGGGATTATTGAAGCCATTGTTAGAGTCTTGGATGCCTGTCTCATATGTAAAAGGCAATCCAGTTTCAAGACTAGATACCAATATCAACCAAATACCCCTCAACAACTGTTCCATACCATCATCCTAGATGTAGTAGGTCCCCTCCCTCAGATGACTGGTGGAAACAGATATAACCTAGTCAGCATTGACCACTCCACTAACTGGGTGGAAGCCGTGGCTCTTCCTCCCTAAAAGGCCAAGGCCACAGCCACTTTTTACATCAAAACATTTTCACTTGTCACAGCTGTCCCCAAGTACTACACTGCGATAATGGTAAGAATTTCACCTCATAGAGTAATCAAATCCTGGCCACTTCCAAGGGTGATTAACATCTTTTCTCAGCTTCATATAATCCCTTTCTGGGATAAATACCTACTTGGTGCTCTTATGGCATGCCAGATTAGCTATCACCAGATCTTGAAAATCTTTTCATTCCATTTCTTGTATGGGCGGGAACCAGGAATACCTGCCCTCTTAACTAAGGATGTCTTCTCTAGTGGTGAGGAACCTGAAAAAGCCATGAGAAGGCTAGCTCACCCTATTGATAAGCTTCAATATGAGGCTATGATGAGCTAGCTAAAACGGTCACTAAAGAAGGACAAGCTGCCAATGAGCTTTGGGCTCCCCTGCCTTCATTTCAAGTGTCTGATATGGTCTTATACTACAATAATTTCATCATTCCAAGATGCAGCAAACTTGGATCGATTTGGGAGGGACTGTTCATCATCATTTACAAGAGAGGAAACGAGTACTCTATGAAATCTTTAGCTACAGGGATTACCAATAATTGGGTATAAGGCTATTTCCTACGGCCCTGTTCTACCCCCAACATTCTTGAGGATTGTGATTTCAGACAGTTGCCATCTTGACTTCAGCAAAAAAATGTTTTGGGAAAAATATCTTAGATTTATTAAATACAATCGGCAAATTACATGTCCAATCTCATCAGAAAATTTAAAACGAAAGCAACAATATCAGTCAAAAGACCCTGGCCTATTCTCGGTGGAACCCCACAA